>CM029365.1:2128767-2232790 GCA_017140985.1 Hormaphis cornu
ACTAATAATAATTATCCATTAGGGATGATTTCTTGTTGGCGTCAACAGAATGAGTTTTGAAATACACATTTGGTAAAAACTGTGACCCACCCAAAACCATACCTCTATTTTTTCCGATAGAATTTTTAGACTTTGAGAATCTTACTCTTGTAGCGAATTTCAAATAATAAATATGAGCCACAAAGGAAACTATCTCCAAACTGGCCATTTTTCAAAATTACGGTGTCTAACATCACAGTTTAATGTTTTTAAACGCGGATGCGGGCGAAGTATGTTGTTCAGTTATTGGTTTTCATTTTCAAACATAATCTTTGAAAAAAACCGATTCGTTTTATATTATAATATATTCGTGTACTATAAAATAAAAAATGGTTTATGCATTTGTGCATCCAAGGAGAACCCGGATTTTATTCATTTATTTCGATAACGTGTTGATATTTCAAGCACGATGACAGTGCAGGCAGATTTTCGAAATTATTGAAATTCGATTATTTATTTACACGAAAAAATATACGCATTATTTTTCATAATGGGTAAGAAACGCGAACAAATAATAAACTGTTTTATATTGTTTCGCGGATGAAGCGAAACTCGACTGTTCTTTTAAATGCGTCACGGCTGCGTATAACACACCGTTTCTCGAAACTTTTGATTGCTTTTGCCGCGCGCAGACGACAGCCGCTCTTCACGTCGTGCTTTCCGTAATACACAAACCGAAATATGTATGATAATGAACAAAAAACAACCTTTTCCCACCAATGCGTGTATAGATTTTTATTTTCGCTGAGACCCGTCGTTTATCGATCGGCCGATTACGTATATGCCTAGTGTATACGTTATAAAATCGGGATATTTCGGAGGTTAAACCTTTCCAAAACAAACATCGGACCGACCGTCTCGAAAAATACATTCACCCGACGTTATATCCGAGTCCGAAAATTTAAATAATTTAAGTGTTGAATTTTCCGCGAACCGATGCGCGAACAATATTACGTGTATATATACGACGATACGACGTTTGGCTGCCAGCGAAATACACCGTCGTAAATAATATACGACAATTCGGTTCGTTTTTGCTTTTGGCTCGAGCAATATCACTTCGATACGGTTTCCAACGCACAACGAAATATTCCACGCAGGTTATTCAATAGTTATTGAGGTTTGAGAACGCGCCGATAGGAAACGAAACGATCCGTTTTTCTCGGTTTTCCGCGGTACACTAACGATAATTTGTACGTCGAAGCTCTTGCGATGTCGTCCGATGATGCATTTTTAATGATTTTCGAGCTCGCGACGTTTCGGAGGCCGCCCGTCGGTTATGATGCGTTTACACTAATATACGGCCGACGAGATATTATATTGTTATTGTAGCGAGAGAAAAAGAACGAAACGTAATAAGAGCTGGGAGAATGACGCAGTGACCATTTTGGAAAATCTACCTCGTTTCGGAACTATCGTCGTGTCTGTTAAATTACATATAGTAGTGTTTATACAACGTGTTACAATTGTCATTAAGGAAAAGGACGGGTTCCACATTTTAGTTTTAAAAAATGAATAAACGTTTATAAAAATATTAAATTTCGACGTTCATTTCGGTTAAGGTAGATAAAGTTGCTCGGTAACTCGGTTTGTGACGTGATTCATATGTATTACATTCATACAATTACACGGATGAGAATGTCTTCTCTCGAGTGAAACGAATTATTCCATTACGTTTTGACGCTACGAGACGGGAGAATTTTTAACTTTTAAATTTGACGGTTCGAAAATTTCAAAGTTGTATACAAACAACTTTACACGGAGCACGAAAATTTTCGAAATCTGTTGAAATTCGTATCATATGTTACCAATTTTAATGTTATATCGTGAAAGTTTCAGACTGTTCCGATCGTTATTGTGGAAATTATTGAAAAAAAATTCTATATCGTTCGTGACAAGAACACGCCGTAATTGTTATTAAACGTATTTTCCTTAAAATTTTTGCACGGTTTTTTTATTGTAGCTTACAGACGCTTGAGTCCACGAACCCTCAGAGTACCGTTTGCGTATCTATCATAGAAGGTACCGACTCGGAGCGTTATTGAACATTTTATCGTGGTTACATTATAGTGGTAAGAAAAAAGAAAAGAAAAAACACATCGTATTGTGAAAACCAATACATTCCTCGTTGCGCTCAGAATCTAAAACGAACAAACGTTACAACACGGTGTGATAATAATATATAATGTAATAACACGTTCTCTGGCGCGTGTATCAATATCGATTTGCAATCGTAGACCGTTTTTTTTTTTTCACATTTTTCGAGAGAGAGTCTGGATGCTCGGAGGCTCGATGTGACACAGTGTACTACTGTTTCGTGCTCATCGGCAAAAATCAATCGTCTCTGCTCCATGGCTAGCGGGGACGTGCGTATATTATATTTAATAGTATTTTTTTTTTTTTTCGAATCGCGGGTTCACCGGTGAAAAAGCGACCCGTTGCCAAGTAGGTCATAATATATATATATACATATAGGTACTTATTTTTGTGTACCCATGTCCGTGAGCGATAGCCGCGGGACGAAAACGCCGAAAAAATGTAAAAAGGAATACACGCAGAGAAACACTCCGGCGGAGAAAAATAAATCGGAACGATTCACCTTGTCGTCTCGCCGACGACTGGAACGTCCCCGATTTCGAAATCATTTTTCATCTTGGTACCAATATTTTTTCGGTCTCGTCCACAACACGTATGAACGCAGAACGCTGTGCACGAGTAAAAGTGTCGTTTTACCGTATAATTTCTCAACGTATCGAAAGTTTTTATTTCGCGTATCAAAACGTGAAATAGTTGGTACCAGGTACTCGAATTCGTCAGTTGGAAGAACGTCAAATATAATCTGTTTTGAGAGTAGACGGAGATGTTCGTATACTGTGACATGCGCGAATACAGAGTAAAACGTCAATAAATAAATAAAAAAATAAAACGATTATAAATAACGCGGTAGATAAGTCGAGACCAGTAGATTACGCTACGACTGTAATAAAAGTCTTCATTAAAGTCCAATGATAAACTTTTTAACGACTCGATGATGTTGTTAAGTACACACCAGAGTAACTGAACTCGACTACATTTAATATGCCCGAAATAACAAAAATAATACACCTTTTCAGTAACTGAACTTATTTATTCTGTAATTAAATATCAAAACAAAATGTAATTACAGTCTTCTCCTTTCACGAAACGAATAAAGTTTGTACCTATTTATATAATTTATAGAGAACGACAGCAGTAATAATACAAACGTTTATGGTTTCAAGAAAGTATTTTGATCTGTTTTTAATATTTGCCAACATGCATACGTACGGAACGATATAAAACTGATGGTTTTATTTTCGGATTAAAAAAAAAATCACCTCTCATATTGCGCGTTTTCGCCGAGAGACGGACGATTGAAATATACCGTCGCACATATTTGTAAGCACGTTCTTTGAGTCGTGAAACAAATGTGTGCGAATAACTCGTGCGATCAGCGAAAAAAATCGTTCGAAATCGGAACGAAAATGACTTTGTGTTTCGTTTACTTCACGTGAAGTCGTATGTTTACTGGAAAAATAAAAATAAACAAACGATAGAAACCATATATATATATATACTACCTAGCTTTTCCACTACTTTCAACGTATCATTACTCGAAAACGGTTCACGTTTATACTTCGGTTACCTTTGATAATATCAGGGCAATCATCATGTCTCACTGGATCTGGGTCTGTGTTCACGTAAGTAAATAAATAATTTCATTTTTCCATAAATTGTAAATACATATGACGAATTTACAGAGTTCGTGAGAAAATTTTGAAATTTAAATGATTAAAAATGTTTGATGTTCAAATTTTAACTACTGCTCATAGTATTTTATATAATACTAAAAATTTGAAGTAAAATTATTGTCGGTTAAATAGGTTGACGATGCCCTAAACGCGTCATTGTGCAGTTAATTATTTTTGGGCTCCGATTTCCAACGACCGAACGGATTATAGAAACTAAAACAAAAATAATCGATACGATTTACATCACCTTAATTCAGGCCAGTTTTCATACATATATATTATACGAAGCCTGATTCGGTCGGTTTTATTTTTAAAATATTTTTAATTTACTCAAGTATTGTACCAAGTATTACATCGATTGTTTAGTGCAAAAAAATATCATTAAAATGAATTACTGAATCCAGACCGGATTTAATATCCAAAAGAAATCTCTAAGACTGTAAATAGCACAAAACAAGTGTGTAATATAGTTATTGGTTTCGCTTGTCCAAGCTAGATAAAGATTTATTTTATCGTTTTGGTTTAAGTTGGGATTTCATTGCCTGGTGAGCACCATTAAACGTCCACCGCGATCGCGTTATTATACCGACGTGTCGTCGTAATCGTATTGTTATTATTACTATTTTTATTGTCTTTATTTAATAATAATTTATGTACTAACGTTTTCGTTATCTTCACTACTGACCGCCGTCGCAGAGTTTTTTTTTTTTTCCAAAACAATTCTGTTTGTGATTAATATCAATAATTATTACTAGAAAACATTTGTCCAACGAAATTAAGTTGAAATTTAAAACGAAATTTCTCATATTTTATATAATCTATAATATTACAAAAACAGTGAAATAATGCGCATAGTTTGATTACCAATAAAAAAAAAAAAAAATTTGATCAAAAAACGATCTTTATTTTACGTATTTCCAAAATGTTTTGACTCGTTCACGATCCAATGTAAACAGAAAACATTATTGGTTTTTCTCCTTAATAACTTAATAAAATACTACTAGCTAGCTAGTAATCCATTCATTAATTGGTTATTCCGAGAATGCGAAACGAACTCTCCAGGGGAACACACGCGAATATCGTTGCATGAACGTCGAGTATTTTTGCGAATTTATAACGGGTACCTACGTAAAGTTTAGCGCATATCAGTACTTACATTAAAAACATGATCTATAAAACATTTAAACATTATCGACGTTTGTTGCGCGATCATGAAAGCACTGAGCCGCAAAATACGAATTAGAATGGTTGCAGTTTTTTATGTTTTTTTTTTTTTTTTACATCTTATTATTTAATACCGAATATATATATAATACTCTCAATATATCACTCTCTAAAATTGTGTTTACTATTAAATAGGTAGTAGTATTTTGAAATACCAATAATAAATTGGAAAAACTGTTTGTTTAGGGGTACTGTTTGATTATGTGTTCGTCGTACACACTACGTCTGAAAAACAAAACAAATGAAATAAACTGCCAAACTGATATTTAATACGTACTATAGCTTAATAATTTTGTTTTCGTTTTGAAAAGTTTGCGAATTACGAGTTGAAAACAGTTTAAATAATATTATGGGAGCGTACTTTTAGAACTTTCTCAATGAAATATTAATTATATACTTTGTATATGTTTGACACGATTTGTTATCGCATCGCATTTAATCGACGTATCGTAATAATCAAACAATTCTGTCATGTTATATTCCGATGATGAATGTCGAGTTTTTATTTCTCCGTGTGAAAATAAAAGGTGTTAACGATTTGTCGGACATATTAACAAATAAAAATCATGGATTACGCGAGTGACTGGAATGGTATGTTATTCCAATTGAATAAATAATTATCGTTAGAAATTAAATAAGAATATAATTTTTTCGTAGATCGGTACCTTGTTTAGCGGACAAATAACCCATTCGTCGTACAAATTTAACCATCGTATGTACTCTACCGTTTCTAAAAAGGAATTGGCGAAAATCGTTAGTTTTAGATGTGAAATTCGATTTTATGCTCGTCGTGGTTGTGTACCGAATATACGTAAAAAAAAAAAATTGTGTCATAACTTTTATGATTCATATTTTTTTTTTTTTTTTATCATTCGTAATAATTTATTATGAATTGCGTTCTTTATTATTATGGTAAGTACGTTTAGCATTTTATGTATACCAGTTCAACCGTATTCAGATCTGTACGATACGTTATTACTATATATATATTCCATTAACGAATAATACAATTTGTAATGTTTGACAAATATTTTCTGCCAATGTGGGTTTTATTCAATTATTTCCTCGATTTTGCATTTCGGAATCCGCTAAAGCTTAAGTATGAAACTAATAAATAATTTAAACAGTAAGATTTCCGAAAAATTGAAAAGTTGTTGTTCCCTAACGGTTTTTGACATTCCTTTTAAGGCGTTTGGAACTGTCGTTTTCTTTTTCTGTGTTTAATACAGTTTTTTGCAATAATCAATAATAACTGTTTTCAACGTACCTACCGCGATCCGTCTAATAATTATGCGACGAAATTTCTGAAAACAGATCTCTAAAATATTTCGTAGTCTCGTTGAGAACACAACGTTTAAAAATATTTTTATCTTTAAAATTTTCCAGAATTCAAAGAAAGCATAGCACTTTCAAAAACTCTTTTCGAGTAGCGAGTTCACTGGAAATTTGAATCGGTTTTCTGCAGAATCTTTACTATACGCGAATCGATGCGGAAACAACAAAAAAAAAAAAACCTTTTGTCCGGCAATAAATGCGTCAAAGAGTTTGTTAAAAAAATTCACGTATCATTGTATAAATATGATTTACGAGATTCTGTGTAGTGTGAATTTATACCGGCAGTTTATTATCAAATAATATTCATGTTTAAATAGCTAATTTAAAAAAAAAAAAATGTAAATTTTATCAAAAGACTTTCATCATACTGCAGACCTGTGTGCAAATACGTCGCAAACAACCAATTACCGTTCTCAGTTATAACCGAGTACAATATCAACGTGAACTGAACAAAGAATTTTCATGAGGCATTTAACGTAGAGACTTTGTAAAGTCCACGGTAAATATTACAATTCGTAATAACAAAATAAAATGTTTTTATAGTTGTCTCTATGCGAAACATATTATATTCTTTAATTAATTACACGCTATCAAATGTTTACTCGCTAGATATTTTACTAAACTGCCTTCAATATATTATTAAAGTTTTGAAGTATTTTTTTGAGAGAGCGAAACGTGATTTTTCTTCTTTATACAGATCTTTAATTTGTAAATTCGACTCTTTTTCCACGAAACGATTATGTTCAAACAAAATACGTTCCCGGATTGTAAGTATTGTAAAGCGACAGTTTTCTCGTGTTGTTTATCGTATTAAACGTCTTTGATCATTTCAATAAGCTGTTTGTGCGTGTTAAAGAAACTTTTAAATTCGTTTTAACGTTGTACGATTAAAATGTACCGTCGTAACACAAATAAAATGCAACTTGAATCGAACAAATACAAAATAACGTTTTGTTTTATACATCGTGAATAACCCCGGCGGGACCTGTTGTCATTAAATTACTAGATGAATATTTTAGTATACAATAAACTGCTGAACAATCTTGAATCAACATGGAAATGAAGAACTCGCGGAGAAAACATAATAGGTACTAAAGACAAAAGAAAATAGTTTGGTATCGTATTTTTTGAAGTCGCACGTTTAGATAAAATTATCCTCCGCATCGTATAGACTTGAGTTTCAAAACGTTTTTCGATAATCGCCACAATAATCGTGTGGTCGATTAATTGTGCGTCGTTAATTTTTGCTTTTTTTTTTTTCCAGCAAATCGTCACCTGGCTGAAAGATGGGGTCCCTCGAAAGTCTAGTTCATCGACACCACCTACATACACCCTGAACGTGGATTCTGTGCAAAAAGACGACCAGGGAATGTACCAGTGCGTGGTCACCAACAAATTGAACAGCGAGATGGCACATTCGTTTGCGGAACTCAGGCTTAGCGGTCAGTAAAATTGATAAATAAACTTTTTTTTTTTCCAGTAGTGGTGGACGATTACGACTTAACGGTCATGTAAAGAATTAATTTATTTTAGTAAATGTCGAAAAATGTTTACAAAATATATTCCGAATATTGTATTTTAATTTATGTCACTATATAAACATAATAATAATACTAATACATTAAATACTTTTTTTGAAAAATAAACAATAATGTTTCAAACTCCCAAGAACGTAATAATTTATAAAATAAATCGTTTTTTTTTTTTTTTGGTAATGTATGAAAATAAAACGTGATTTATGATCAGTAAAAATGTATATATTACCATGGTGGATCGAAATAAGCGAAACACGGATTGAGAACACAAATATTCTCGTCAAAACGTATTCAAAATAGTGCTCGAACATTACAATGAACGTACTTTTATTGAAAGACGAGAATTTTAAATTTTACAAATAGAGCAGAAGAAATGGATTCAGATCATAAAGCATAGAAAACATAAAAATAACATGCGCGACGTCGTTTTTTATAGTACGCGTAATGCCGGGGAGTAATTATTTTACAGTTTCGTGCGTACAACCGACACAAATTGTTTTTTTTACAAAACGAATTTAAAGACGATTGTCAACAACGTATAGGTTAAATGCACATTCCAAATCAATATTCTTGTACACCGATATTATACATGTGTTGTGATGATTCGTTTCGATGTTATTATGTACAGAAGAAGTAAGCACGTTATAGTCCATACATATACATACATGGCTTTGCGGAGAAAACAAATTACATTTAGTAAACACGCACAAAACAAATATTGAATTCCGTATATTAAAGTCGTTTAGGTTATTCTCCGTTTATTTATCTAGTTTAGTATTAATATTCGTCTGAGTTTGAGCGTGTTTATTTCTTTCATCCACAGAAATCACAAACGGAATCGACGGTTAAACAATTCACTTACTACTACGAGTAGAAAATACGAGTAGTTTATAAAGATTATAGGTAGGTACATTGCGGTAATTAAAATAAATTTTTGCGTTTATCAATTTGACGAAACGGTGACGTTTTGATAAAAAAACAGGCCTCGGACGAAGTATGGAGGCAATTCGCCCGAAAAAAAATAAAAAAACCAACGTGCTTCTATGTAGGCTGGTATCATTCCGTATAAATGAGGCGTTCTTAGTGTAAACGAACGATTCTTTTCAACAAATCTTTGCGCCGGTAACGACAATACATCTTTCTGGATATTATATTGTTTTATCGATGTGTTTGAACAATTTGTACCGAGTAGTCATCTGATTTTCGATTAAATCCGTACGTTTTCGGTTCAGTGCCCCGACGATAAACTGTACCGACCTATATATCGTACCGAGTCGTCGTTTTTCAAATTTGTAATCTAAGGCTGCTTTCTAATATTTCGACGGATAATTTTGAGATTACTGATGTGGCGAAAAATTATATTCTGTCAAAGCGTAGACGCGCCTTTGTTAACTCTTGACCGAAACCGCTTATTCCAAACAAAATCACCGTGGTCGTGTTTGGATTGATTTACGGTTCGCAACGCAACCACAGTTTTGACCGTTGACGAAATCCTCTATTGTAAATAGTTAACGAGACGTGTCTGAAAATCTCATATTTCACGAAATAAACACCAAAAATAAAATTACGGTTAACACCGATTGCAGATGGTAGAAACATTTATAAATAGGTGATACCAATAGGCTGGGCAAGTTGTTATTTTTAACTTGAACTTAACAAATATTTCAAACAAGCTAAGAGTTAATTTAAATCTTAGAGACGATCAGTCGAGTTAATGTTTTCATTTTAACGAACTAAAACAAAAATGCATAAATTATGGTTGCTTTTATGGTAATGCGATTTTTTCGTACAACGTGTAAGGGTGTATTAAATCCAAGCGAACGTAGTTGAAGCGATTGAAAAATAAATTATCACCAGTCGAAGTTAATTAAGCAAAAAATAAGTCAAGTTAAAACTCGAATCGATTAAGAAAACCGCAGAATCAGGCCGTTAAAAAGTTCAAATCGATTTGGACTGTAACTCAAAAACTCGTCAATGCCCACCCTTGGTAGGGTAGTATAAATTGCTTTATTATTTTTTTTTTTTGTCCGTCAAAACGACGATTGACAACGCGGTGTAACTAATCACTAATAACGTTTTTTGTTAATTTTCAAAACTATATTAAAAACAGATATACAACAAAGTTACGCATGTCTGTACGTCATGTGTCAATAAGTGCACAAAAAAAGTGAGACGATAAAAATGAAAAAATTCTCGCGAGCTATTGAGGTAAGACCAATGCGATTTTTCCAATAGGGACGTACGTTTTTTTCTGTAGAAAAATTCGCTTTTAAATATTCATAGCAAAATATGCGTGATAATATGCCCCTCTGCCGCCACCATTAAACATTTAGTCTTTAAACGAGGAACAGCGTTTACGTCGGTTGGGTTCATATACGCTCGGCTACGAGGGGTAACCGGAGCACTTACCGGGGTTCTAGACGTAATATTTGTGTTATATTAAACGTTCGGGTCCCTCGGGTTCGTTTAAGTACGCCAAAACTAAATCCTCCCTCGGTACGTTATTATTATACGCTGTACCTAACCCTAACCCGACCAGTTTAAAGGTATCTAAAGCGGAGAGTAACAAAGCCGAGTAAAAATGTTTAACACCGTTTCGGTTGAATTCACGCTTGACAAAAAAAAAAAAAATTCTCTTATCGGTACGACGCGCAACGCGTCTGCAGCTGTTTACTCGATTGAATTATATCCGTTTCGGTGTTATATCGAAAGTAATATTGCGAAATCTTTATTGTTTCGCGGACAGAAATACGTATTCGTCTGTAAGACTGTCGCGAAAACGTAAAAATTCAAATCGGTCTTGGAAACGGACCACCAGAATGTACCTATATCGATAACGTATGAAAAATCAAACTTTCAAAACACGGTTTTTTTTTTTTACGAACGCTCGTGCGTGAAAGGTATCGCTCGCGGATAAATACATTTACTATTACCGTACACGTATACAATGTGCGACTACATGTATAAAACCGAAAATAATTCTAAAGACGCGTCGTCGTCGTCGTCATTCCGCAAAATCCTCGAAAATATCATAATATATTATTTTCGTACTCTATCGAACAATATTCGTTCGGATCGAATTTCACAAAAGACACGACGTCGTACGTTACAATATAGGTAGACGTGTACACACGTTTCGACTGCAGTCGTTTCAATTCCGTTCCGATCAAATAATCTCTGTATAATATTTCGTTACGCAGTTTAACAGCGTTCGCCGTACGCGGTGGCGTAGACGAAAAAAAAAGTACCGCACGAATTTCTCGCACAGAGTCTCGTCACGTCGACACGTTCGTATTTTTGGGAAGGTACGACGATAAGATTTTGTTAAGAAAAAATACGCACAAAACGTAGGATTTTGGTACGAAAGAAAAACCGAAAGACCGCCGCAAAATACTGGACCACGAGATGCATGCGACCACGTGTTTAAGTACGTGTTACGTGGGTGTTTTTTTTTTTTAATAAAAACGTAAGTACGCGTTAAGCGATTTTTGATTCCAATCAAAATATTTTCAAGACGAGAAAGCGACAAAAGGCTAATTTTGCATAATTCGCTCATGTCGAATTTCGATTATTATTATTACTTTTTTCGTGAAATCGTTGTATGAATTTGGACGGCTTTGAAGAGTTACAACGGGGTTAACCCTCCCTCGCCGAACGTAGAGACAAAAATATTTTTTCGACTAACGCCGCCGTCGCGGTGGTGCACGCGATCAGTGCTTAAAAGTCGGAAAAAAAAAAATGACAGTTCTATATTCTCTATTACTACTGAGTGTCAGTAATTGTATCCCCCGACTCCACTCAAAATTTATAGATTCAAAAGGCGTCTGCGATATTTTAATGTCCCGTTCCGAAATTTAAAAAATACATAAAAAAGCCGGGATCACTCTAGGTCGCGCGGACAGTTTTGACGGAGTAACGATTTCGCTTTGGTCGGCTTTGATATACGTAACGCCGTCAGATCGGATGATTTGTAAAAAACAGAAAGATTTGAAACCGAATGGTGAAATCGTACGTCAATCGTTCTGTTTTATTATCGTTTACTGCAATGTTTAGTTGTCACTAACAAAATTCACATCAATGCTTACGATATTTGTGATTATACCTCAGGTCAAATACTTATCTTTTTGTTTTAACGTTATTAATCTTTTACACTCTTTATGTATTTTATTCGACAATCCGAAGATTTTAATGGAAATCATACGTCTCCTTACTTTCCTTGTTTTTTCCATTTATTTCCTATGACAGTTTTGATCGTTTTAATGTTCAATCAGCTAAACGGTCGGTAAACTTTAAACGAGGCGTCGTTCGTTGTATATAACATATACACGTGAATTCGTTGTGTTCCACAATAGGTGAGGCCAACGTATTATCTAAGGAACCCTTTGTAATTGTTGAAGCGTCGGAAAGTCTCTTTAAAAATGGCTGAAATTAAAAACTTTTATAATTTTAGACGAGTTTTACCCGCTTTCTTAGCAACTTTACACGCCGAGTTGTCACAAAACAACACTCGCTGAAAGTACTGAAATTTCCAAGTACTGCAGGTAGAAACCAAGCTTTTTGTGGATCGTATACATGTGTCGTCTCTTTTCAGTGTTCTTTTTCTCCTCGAAAACCTTTGGTACCTTCCCCTCTACAATTGTATCGTCGGCAACGATACGCAAGTCAAATAATATTTCGTCTATCCTCTCTATAATATCCAATAAAATCCGAGTAAAACACCGTACGACGTACACTGGATTCAAATTTATTTTAAAAAAAATAACGTTTCGCGTAAGTTAGACGCGTTGACGTTTTTTGGAAATTTACCAACGATATTACGGTGAGAAAGAACAAAAGAATCGAGCAATCATCTAAAAGCAATGCATAATGCGATGGTCTGCGGCGTTCGCGCGTATTTTATTGTTTTGCATACGTAAATAATTCATTTTCGACAGCCGGACAGTTTCCGGGAACTTCATGTTAAATTCAAAACCCGAATATGCGATTTCCACATCGTGTGTGGACATAGACTAATCGTGCAGTATTGACGTTTCCAGACATTTTCCCGAAACATTGTTTTCAAACATTCGTATAGACGTATTATTCAAATACGCTTTGCTCGCATTACTCATCGATTCATTAGGTCTTAAAATACTGCAGAAACCTGGCCCAGTGCATAATAACATGTTAAAATTCAACAAACGCATTTGCAGGCGAAGCCAGTATTTGTAATACGCGAATGTACGAGCGTATATATTATTTTATAAGGTATGTTTCATTTGAGTTTAAACATTTTTCAAGCCATCAGCACATTATACACCACGCATTAATAACGAGTATGATATAGTTATTAACGATTTGGAAAAAAAAAAAAAAAAAGATCTCAAATCATTCAGTAAAATATAAAATCAATACGCGAATGATAACCGAAACGGTGTCTACAAAATACGTAATCGATTTTCGGACGAATCTCTGCATATCATATTGTTGTATATTAGTTTCTGCGACTGGTCAAACTGACTAAATTAAGAATTTTCACTCATTTGTGTAAAAACTTTACCGATTACGATCGGTGACGATTTCTGATATTTTTTTAAAAAAGCTTTTCTGTGAAAATCGTTCGCCACGAATTATTGATAATATGGTTAATAAAATATGTTTGTACAAAATGAACCGTACGAACAAAAATTTTACAATTATAATTTTGTTCTCTCGGCACGTTCTCTCGGGTAGAACAATATTTGTATTAATAATAATAATAATTGTTTTTTACACACGAGACGAAGTGTATTGTTTTAACGCGTTTTTGGAACGTCGACAGTGAACGTGGACGAATTAATATAATATTTTCTGCCGAGAACGTGGGAAAGAATTGGAGACCGAGAGAAACTCGGTAAACGCGTACCTATATAGTAATTATGTGTTATAATTCAAACAATATTTGCTCGACGGTTTTACTTCAAAACGATTTTAATTGCCAACGCTCGAATAAAAAGCGACTATTATTATGTGTATGCGACGAGTTATACGTAATACCGTTCGCCCTCGATCTCGTCCGTGCCTCTTTTCTCACAATCAACACATGGTAATTCTGTTGTAAAATAAATATTTATTTGATACTAAAACTTCGAGAACGGAATAATTGTGTGCGGGTCTCTTAGGTATACGGACCATATTTTGTTTTCAAACGGAACGTCGTTTTATGCGATGTTTAGTCACTCGTTGATAAGTACGTCCTTCAGATACGTTCCTTCTCGGGTATTAAACGGCCAAAATTTAATATTTTAAAGTGTTAAGGGGTAGACTGTTTGAAAGAAAAAAAAAAGAAAATAGGATACCTAGACTGCAAGTTGTCGTGAATTTCGGCAGTGAAAGATCATCAGCTGTAGAACGTTTTAACGAAAATCTGCAGATGTCGGTTGAACGATTTTAAAGGGCAGTCATGTGCTTTCGATAACGATACTTTGAAAAATTTGGAAAATTTTTAGCTGCTCTCCTAACCTGTTTACGATACTTATCTGAGCGGTTTTACGGAACGCACTTTCTTCAGTGTTCACATAAATTATATTATTAATACAATTTGTTTTTGTTTATGTACACAGTGTAATCACAATGAAGTGTATAAAATAATTGTTAGGACACTGTTATAGCTGAGTCGACGTTACTTGCAAGCCAGCAAGACGTCGCGTCACGGACAAATTTAGTATTTTAATTTTCAAAATCGACAATCCTATACATAGGTTATCATTATTGTACCGCACGTGCTTTGAATTTACATATCCGATGCACGACGTAAGTGTACAAGAATAGTACGAAAACTCGGTTATCGACCGACGGTTTTAAAAACGCATATTTTCAGTACAAGACTTGGTATACAAAACATATTAATCGTATTATTGAATGGTGTATGGATAAATCGATTTTGCCTCGGGAAAAAGCGAACGTTCCATTTACTATTGTACGTGTCGTTAAGAGCATAGTAGTCCGTCGTGGTCGAATCTTCTGGATTGTAAAAAGTAGAAACCGACTCTAACGCCACGGTACCGCCGCTATCGCCGGCATCGTGTTTGTCGAGTTTTTGAAATTCGTTGTTCGGCCGTCTCGGTGAAAACGTGGAATAGTTTTTGAAAACTGGATCGCTCTGCTCGTCGGCGTACCGTCTTCTGCTTCTTCGTTCGATCTGAACACTTTGTATCCGATCGCGAGCGAACTGTCGAACACAAAAATTTTCCGATAGCGTTACTGTAATTTTTGTATAAAAAAACACCGCTACGTTTGTTTCAAACGGCCGGGAGGAGGCGCGCCAAAGATCGCCCGTCGAATTTTCCCCTGACAGACCGTGGATTTTCTACGCGCGCCGCCGGAGAAACCGCCCGAGAGAACCGCTCTAGCAGACGCTCTAGCGGTCGAAAATCAACGAATTATTTTGCCGATTCGCGAGTAATCACGCGAGAAAAAAATCACACCGTTCATATTTTAACGACGTAAAAGAAAAAAACGCACAATTTTATTCGGTCGGTACTCATTATAAAACATCGATAATCTTTGGAGATTATACAGTATACACGATTCTCTGAAAATTACACTCGTTCGTATAGGTCACGGAGAAAAACTGAGGTGAACTCCCCCGAGTCGGCACCGTACTTCGAAAGCCGTCCGAAATTTCCCGAGAAACTGCGTATTATTACAGCGATCAATCCTGTACGGTGTACAATCGTATATTGAAAATCATCGACCACGCCCGGCGACTTTGGATTTTCTCGAAGAACAAAAGTCTACTCACGAAACATCGTCGTCTACCGGCTCGGAATCGCCTTTGATGATGATATAATCGAGATCCATCCGAAAGTCTTCGCGTCCTACTGGGCTGGCCGCGGTAAACGTCGAAAACGCAGCGAGCAAGAAGATTTCCATCTGATGATTCATACCGCACGATATAATAACGTAGATATTTTTCAACTATCTCGTACGGTTTTCGTTTAAAATTCAATTTTGTTCTACGCGTTCAATATTGTTATTTTTACGTACGTACTTTGAACATTTCGCCGTGGTGGTACTGTATTTTTTCGTCGTCGAACGCTGCAGACGTGCGTAATACCTTCTGACCCACACTTTTTTCTTCGCGACAAAATCGTCCTAACGACGTAATCGTCGGTCGACTAATAACAGTCTCCGCGAACGAATTATCGAACAGTTCAACGGATACGGCGCGCGCGCATACTGTTATTATAATTATTTTTCGATAAAAAAAAATCGTGTTGTTTCGGTGTAGTCTTCGGTGTAGTTTTCTCTGCTGCATCGTCTTCTCGCGCACGACGTATCACACAAAAGAATGTTTGCATTACACTGACGACGACAGAACTGTGACTATACGATTATAATAATACTATTGAATGGCCTGCTCTCGTGCATAGTGTACAGGAGTAGCGTAGAAAATACTCGTTGTACATAACAAAAACGTATCGATCGATTATTATAGTACATCGTGTTACGCGTTTGTTTTTCTCGATAACCAGCCACAATGTGCGTAGTACACCTAATTATTGTACGACGAGCAATCTTAACGGTACCGAACATGCTGAACATGCTGATTTTAAACGACTGCAGATAACCGAAAACATTAAAAAAATTAAAACATGTCGTCGTCGTCGTTCGATATTGGTATACTTCGGTATAACGTTACGCGGTTACAGGGTCGTATATGACTGTTATGTAGAATTATATAATAATTCGCGTTTGGTACGCCCTAAAAAGCGATGTTTAATGTCCGATCTTGGCCAAAAAACTAAAACGATACGTCAAAAATACGCGTTTGCCACAATCGATGTTTCTTCTCGGTTTCATGACGGTAACTTTTTCAATTTCACAGTTTACGGACCGTTTTACCTCGAAGGCGATGATTTGACATTGCTTTCTGATATCGAAATAATACGTTTGAACCTGTCTAAAACTACCAAATCAGTGACTCGCTAGACTGTAGCGTGCTCCGTCAAACTATCCCACCGCGACCTAGAGCGATCCCGGCTTTTTTCGGTTTTCGATTTCGCTCAAAGAAAATATGAACTATTTCGCGACGAATATGGATCGAACGCGTACGCAACATTACCATAAAACACGCGTGCATTACAAATATAAACAGGACCTAAATTTAAATTTCCCCTCTGCAGATTCGATCCGAGTGTTGTTTGTAGCTATACAATAAATCAATAAAACGACGGTGAAAATTACGTATAATTTATTACTATAATCACTATACGAATGATTTATTCGTTTCAAACGAACTTCGTTTACCGTTTGGTTTTTGTGAACATTTTTTCTTTTTTTATCCACTCCGACCATTGCGTTTTATCGTAACTGAATTACACGCCTAAATACACATGTTTAATCAGCGTACACGTTTTTTTATCACTCTCGTATATATTTATCCTCGTTGCAGCGAATATATTAATGCGATATTGAGAGTTAATTGAAGGCCGACGAGAACTGGATTCGCGTGTGATGGCCCATGAACTCGCCAAACGTGAGGGGCATTATCTAGTAAAAAAGTTAATTTTTTTGTTAACTTTTTAACTTGACTAGTCAAGTATTTTTATTTTTAACGTATTTACTTACTCAGTTAAAAATTGTATTGCATTAATTCAACTTTTTTAAGTCAATACTTAACTATCATTGTTGCGAAACTACCTATGTCTATTTATTGTTTGGTTATCGAGTGGAACAAACAACGAAAACTTATTCGCTGACTTTTATTTTATTTTCATAATTTATTTTCTGACTATTTAGATAAGTTAAAAAAAACTATAGATATACTGTAGGCACTATAGGTTTTATGACTTGCGAATATTTTTGCAAAAAAATTTAATGATTATCTTTTTTTTACTCAGTTAATAGTTTATTTCATATTCTATCTCAACTTTTAACTTACATCTAGTTAATTTTTTTCATTGCTTACCTTCACTAACTTGCCGAACATGTGGAACACGAACAGGAATACTTGTGTGCTGTATAACACTGACGTGCAATACGTATTTTATAATATGAATTCATAAGTATGAAATATCTATCAATTATACCGCAGCGTACGTATATATTATTATTCGCTACTGATTTTGATAGATTTTTTTTTTTTTTAACAATTTGAGCTCGACATGCGTATAATATTGCTATAGTTTTGTTTTAAAATTTAAGACCCAAAGATTTTTATTTAAAAATCGAACACGGAAATTTCGTATTTAAAGCGTTCTCATAAACATCTAATATTATAAGCATATGCAGTAAAAATCGCGATTTTAATATTATAATACCTACCTATTTTATTTTGTAGTATCTTCTACGTATAAAGTGCCTATATTTTTTTTTTTTTTTTTTTTTTTATGTATAAAGTGCCTATATTTTTTTTTTTTTTTTTTTTTTTCATTAAATTGATGGTTTTTTTTTTTACAAAATTATTGTATACGTAAAATATTTATTATTTTTGAAATAAAATAATATTTTCAACATTTTTTTCGTGATAGACGCGACATCTATTTTTATTTGGGTAATTTTATGTGCGCGGAATACCGTATCTATTCGACGTTATAAAACTTTAATTATTTATTAGACGAATTATTGTCATATTTTATTCCGGTTTTAAGTTTAACTTTGATATTTTAAAAAGTATTTGAGAAAATTTCTCTTCAATATTGACGCGACGAGGGTTCGTTTGCATCAACAAAGAAAATGCGAATTTGAAAATATCGTCATCATCTTTTTGATAAATAATAGTAGAAACAGTATAAGTCAACAATTTGTTCGATTTGAATCCAATTGAGGGTTTAATATGGAAATATTCATAATATACATTTTACAAGTCAATACTTTCCTTTTATAGTTTTGGTTTTTAGTTATTGTACCTGAAATTACTAGAAAATATGGTAGTATTATACACAAGATACACGTCGTCCATATGAACAATTAATTACTTTTAAAAAAAATGAAAAGTTTAGCCACTATAGGATCTTGTTATTTCCACAATTTGTAATAATTGACCGCTGTAATTAATAATTTGCTAAAATTACTGCTGTGCATGAAGGATTTCAGTTTTTTTTTTTAGGTTAGGTTAGGTTAGGATATATATACAGCCTGTGTAGTCGATAGTTGATAAAAATTTGCCATTTTCCAATTTTCCCGACACTTAAACGATACAATTTACATTGGAACAGACGTATAAGCTCCAGTCGCACAAACGCCTTTGTATCGTAGCGAAAACGTTCGTAACGCGCTATCTCAAGGCGCATTAAGACACGTCGAAATTTCGACATAAATTTATCGTGCGCGCGTTTGCCGATGATTGATGAATTTAGAGATTTTCGACGACAACAGCCTGCGGGATTACGGCGTTCGCCGAGCGAAATCTTATTATTGAACACAGAAATGTCCGTAAAATATAATGAAATATTAACGTTGCACAGGCTTACAGTATAGCTAGACACGCGGTTTTTTTACGGTCCAAACTGTGAATTGTACAAGACAATCGGTACCACCTACCTATACAACCATATGATGGGTACGAGAGAAGAGATAATTTTACATCCAAAACGCCACCGGTAACAAAAGCGTGAAAAAGAGACGTGACCAAAATGGTCGGATAGACCGACGATTCTTTCGGACTCCGCGTGATTTACTTACAGCTAAAAAACTATGACACGTTTATTAACTCGCCATCCGTTCGCGTCCTGTAAAAGTTTGTCCGATTTTGTCGGGCGATGTAGAGCTAATATTGTGAATATCCGATTTGCATCATTTTTTTTTTGTTTTCCTCCGTCTTTTGTTTTTATCCGACGCTTTTATACACGGACTGTGTTTACTTCGTGTTTCGGAAAATATCAATCCTACGATCGAGCGATATATGTTTACTTATATCTTCAGTCCGTTTCCACGCACGGCAAGACGTCTCTATCCGAGATTACCGAAACGCGAACTGTATTATCCTCCTACCCGCTGGTCGTCGTCGTTACGATATTTTATTGGACTCGAAGATTTGTTTTCCCGAATCGTTCGTCGCCGTACGCCAGTGATCCGCACGCGTTTCGAATCTAAATGATTAATGGCGTAATACAATTCTAACCGAGAGCGTTAATACACACCGAGCGATTAATCAATGAAACCGAGTAACGAAATTCGCATCCGCATCCACTCGTCTGAACGAATCGCGCGAGTAATTAAGCACGTGTCTTTTATAACTAGGTAACACAGTCGGTGCGGGCCGGGCGGCAAACGTGTGAACGAATAGACAAAAATGAATATTTACACAAAAACGTGTTTTTTTTTTGTGCGGGGTTTAATTAAATTTAAAAAATGCCGGTATAGTTTGATGCGTAAATTGTACGGGAATGTTTCGGCTGTGAAATTTCCGCGTGAATAAAAAATTGTTTTAGATAAAAGTTCTTCTCCGTTCGTCCGAGGCGATCGCGCGAATAATACGCGTTACAACGCGCAGTTATTTTCATCCGTATGAATTATATTATAGTAGTTCAAAAATCTAAAAAGCTAATCGTTACCTCGATTTTCCGTGTGAAGTTTCTACTCCGCGATGAAGATAACCGACCGACATGAACGATATACGTTCAAACTGTATTACGCGTTGTTTTAAATCGTATTCGCGTGAAAATAACATGCCTATTAAAATCTTTTCCCCGAGTGGCTAGACGGATGTTGAAATGGAACAGAAAATCACGTTTTACTCGCGTTCCCTAGAAAATCGAAAACTGATGATTTCCGTCTACGAACCGTATACTTTTGTACCGAGGGAATTGAAAAGACGCTGACATAATGCAGTATCAATTTCATTTCTGCGAGAGTAGTTCTAAAATGACATTTACTACGAATAATTGGTAAATAAAACGTTTGTTCAATAGTGTGATGCGTGTAATATATTATCATCACCAACATTGTTAATACGTTATGACTTAAAACTGGCCTCTGCTGGTGACTAATTTTTTTCAAACAAGCGAAACGTAAAGAGTTTCTACCATTTTTAATGGGCATAATTTAAGTTCCGAACAAAATTCTCCCCTCTTAACGTGATTGAATATTTTTTTGTTTATTTACGCTTCCTACTGCAGTTTGCATTGGACTTAGATTTTGTTGCTCGAAACTTTCCAAAATTTTTGTTGAAAAACACATGAAAATAGGACCGAATCAAATAATAAGTTACAAAAGTCGGGTTTGAAAAGTCCACTGCGACGATTGCAGTAAAAAAAGACGTGTTTTTCTTTTCGGTAAAAAAATACCGGACTATTTTACGAGGCGTGCGAGAATTTTTTTCTGCGCGAGGAACGTTTTTGAAGGAAAAACAGGACACGTGTAGGCGCCTAATAAGTTGTCGTTTAAACATTATTTTTTTCCAATCATGTGAATTAATCGTTCAAAAGCTCTGTTTGTATTAGCTCACTACACAGCTGTTATCATTCGCTTACCGTGAATAATCTGAAACGAAATCTCATTATCACGGAAATAATATTACAATATCGTACGTTTTTCACCGAAATTATTGACTTTGCGAAAGTACATTGTCTGTTGTGCACGTTACTATCACGTTTCTATTACAAGACTTAAATCCACGATTTTTATCGCTGCAAACAATGGCGTTCAGTCTAGTTTCACTCGCTACTGTACAACAATACCTCTATTACGATCGGACTTGAATACGTAAATTGGTCTGAAATTGTAGAAACTTCAAACGGCCCCCGCATTGTTCGATGCAAGCCTATACTTACTTGGTCGCAGAAATTATTGTTTTAACCGATCCGTTCCTACAGACGATAGAAAACTATTTTGACGGATTCAAAAGCGTATAATCGCACGGTCCAAAAGATGTGTATAGAGCGATAGTAACTATTATTGTTTATGATGAGTTTCGCTGTATTGACCGAGCGCGACAAAATGTTAAACGCCGATGCGCACGCTATTGCAGAAATGGAAAATCATCAGAGAAATCCGCTTCAGGATTCATCGCAACCCTGAATGTATATTATTCTGCGGCCTCGTCTCGATTTAAGTTTTATAACGCCGATACGAGATTCTGAATACCTTTGTACACACTACAATTCCAATCCACTATACGTTCGAGGAAATCTGGACTTGCGTTTGAAAGAAAAAAATATAACGTTTTCGACGTTCCGATAAAGTTGTTTTCTTCCAGTTCTGTTCAATATGTGCTGACGATTTATAAGCAAATAAGTGTTTTTCCCCCGTTTGAAACGACGCAGATCACGCCGGTATCTAAGAAAACAAAAGTCGCTCATTTTTTCGACACCTAACGATCAACTCTATACAACGGTTATAAAACGTAGGTCGATAAAGATTCAAGGAAAACAATAATTATACCCACAGTGTTGTGGAATTTTTTTAAAATGTATAAATCACAAAAGTTATTGTCACCGGTTACAACACTACAAATCGATCAATCGTTTTAGTTTACTTTAGAAACGTTTATATGTCGGTCGTTTTCATCGATTCTACAGGTATAACATAAAATATATAATAGTATGAACATACGTTATGGTTTTACCGATGTTTATACTGTAAACATTTAAAATATAATAGCTGTATAGGGGACATTGTAGACGCATTTACGAATTGTACCTAACCGTAAGTGAATTAACAAAAGTTTATAATAACGAACGGTTCGCAAAAAACAAAAACAGTATATAGTTGCCGACGAGAGATTATTCATAAAATGATTTTCGATACTCAAATCTGTTTCGGTAAAACAGTATTATATAGTTACTGCGGCTGGCTATTGAAATGAAAAAGAATAGATTGTTTTTTAAAATTTTTCTTTAATATGTATTTAGATCTAGATACGGTCCGCATAATATTTGTGTTTGATGTATTGAAAATTCGCATAACGCGCATGCTTTTCACAATTTTCACAATTTTCAAACAATTCTTTGTCGCAGTTTGTTTAAATTGTTTTTATTGTTTTGTGTTCGATATGATAAAACATTTTTTGTTTTACCTGCAATCTTACAATAGCCGATCGGACACGTATTGTTTACGCATTATACACCTATAATATCATCGCATTGCAGTTTTTTGCTGCAATGTTTACAATCATTGACCGTCTTTACAGCAGTTAAGAAAGGTTCAGAATATCCGTCCATCAAGTTTCGTCGTTCGGAATAAAATCTGAACTTACTTGTTGTTCGAAAGCGATTACAAATGATATAATATTTTGTTTGACTAAAACATATCGAATTAAACAAACAGTTATGGTTTGTCTGTGATATTCGTGCAACATAATATTATCAAATAGGCAACCTTGTCATCGTCATTAAATCTATATTGAGTCAAATTTAAGTGATACGTTTGGACATATTTGTTATATTTTGACGTAACGTTAAAAACTTCAATATATTTTTTTTTTTTTTCTCAAGAACCTATCTGTTTAATTGTCGAACGAAAACAATTTTAAAACTTTAAATTGAACAACGAAACAAAAATTATTTACCAACGTAATACTCAAATGAATGATATACTACTAAGTTTCTAAGTTTCGTCATTATTAATGTTACATCCATAACATTATATAATAATTAATCCGTATCAAATTGTTTTGTCGTAAAATATACTGATTTTAAACTACAATACCGATCGCATAATAAAAAAAAAAAAAAAAAACGTTACAATTTTAGACACTATATAATTTAGTGAATACGTGAATTGGGTTTTAAAAGTAATAATAATAACGGTCGATCATCAAAAATCGGTCCATACTATAAAATTACTATTGCAATTGTATTTATAATACTGTTTCAGATACGTCTTGTTAAATTTAAAACAATCAACTGGCCGGACTTAATTTGATCGTAATTACAATAATATGTATAATAATATCAATTAAGTGAAACGGACGATCTGTGATAAATATTAAACTGTACATGCGTACGGATAATGACGTGAAAGTAATTATTGAGAAATGTCTATGAGTACAAGTATCGAAAAAAACTGTCGTTAAAACTGCACGTTGAAGTTCTGACTTGAAGCTAACGCATTTGTAAATCGGCGAATCGTTTAAAAATAAAATAATAATTTAAGACGATATCCCTGATTTATCCTTATCCGCGCGTTGTATGTGCCACCCAAAAGGTCAAATTATTATTATCCATTCATTTCATTTAATTTCTCGAGAAATGAATACTGCAGGGCGTCAGTGGGTGAATTCTCGTGTAGATCCCCCGAGAGGTTATTACGTGTACACAAGTACATTATTATTAATATAATGTTTGTATCGCGTTTATTAATTATACAAATAATTCGACAAAAACAATAGTGTAGGTATTTTATAATAATAAATCAGTGTTAAACTCACAAAGAATCGTATAAAATCTATCTATTAAACCTTTACAGTAGCGATGTGTGTTTCATTTAGAATTTTTGTACCGACAAATTCGTATTGTTTTCCCGTGCCTGTTTTATGAGGCCAGCGCGTTTTGTATCACGGTTTTCAGCGTACCTGGCACCAACGTCATAACACAGGGGTAATGGGACACGTTATATGGTTTTTTGAGGAAAGAACTGATGATTTCGATTACATAAGTTTTCGATATATTCAGAACATTAAAGTCTTCGTGTATCATAATACAGTTGTTTCGTACGGTGCACGGTCTATCATTATTTAAGGCGATCTCAATTAGTTTATTTCGACTAGTTTGAAATCTACTGAACAGCGAGCAGCGTCGTCATCTATTCGTCATATATCGTCACCAACCTATTAATCCGTAAGAAATTATTTGCTCCATCAGTGCCGAGTAAATCAACCTTAAGTCTTTCTTGTCTAGGATATCTCAAAGTCCGCTCGTCGTACAAATCGTATTTCTAGTTTTTCGTGTTAACGAATTTTAACTCGTTCGTTCCCTTTCAGCACATTTCTATACCCAAACATATTTAAATAGCGTTTATTTTCTTACATCCGGCAATGCGTGTTACATACCGCGTATCTGTTATAGTAACGTTATATAATTTTAATATACTTTACGTTACGCGCCGTTTGATCGAATCGACTTCACGTCGACACCCTCGCGCGAATTTATCCGTCGACCGGTAAAGAAGTAGAGTCGAAGTAAACTCGCGTAGGCGTATTCCGAGTAGAAGACAGAAGCCGTTGCCCCGTGGTGATGAAAAATAGCCAAGAAATTCACATCTTCGGCCGTTATTATATGAAAATAAAACACGAACAAAGATCGTTATTGGCGATCGTCTATTGCGCAATCGATGCTCGATTAATGCCATGGCACAGCTGATGGGACACGTTGTGTGGTTTTTCAAAGAAAAGTACTGCCGATTTCGATTAAACAAGTGTTTGACGTTTAGAACATTAATGTCTTCGTATGTCATATACGGTGTATGGTATGTTGTTTTGGCGATCTCAATCGGTTTATTTTGACTAGTTTGCAATGTACTGCAGAGAGAGAGAGAGAGAGAGAGAGAGAGAGACAGAGCGTTAAAATGTCCTTCACAGCCTGTTACGACGCGAGTTGAAACTTGAAATGGAAAGGTATAATATGACCTGCACGGTTGTATACTATAGTCAGAGGCCGAGTCGCGGAAGCTCCATTATATGTATATATATATACGATAGATCTGCCAAGAAACGCTAATAGCCTAATGGAAACGCGACGGTTCTGACAAGAGCGATATCGCGTGTGTGCCAGTGATTAATAATTGCATAATGCAACGATCCTGGTATACACCGAGAGCGTGTGTACGATACGGCAAACCCTCCCGGAATCAAAGCGCATCGTCGGTGGCTGATCCGAAAAGTCTTCTAAAACGCGAAACGTTTTGCTGCCGACAAGGAACGACACGCCGCGCCGCGTCGAACGGAGAAACGAAAGATTGTGAAAGATCAAAAATAAAACGTCGCGGCACGTTCTTCGGGAGTATCGAACTTGGCTCGGAGACGCTCAAAATCGCTTGAAAGCGTTCGTTGAATCTTACCCGTTTTGATGTTGCGTCAAAAAAGTCTCAGCTCGTCCCGGATTCGTTGTATTATTTTGAATGTTACGGCCAAAAAAAAAAAACCCCCGATCGATATGTTTAACCGAGGCTGTATCGTTTTCGATTTTGAGCTTTCAATCCATCCGGAGGCACCGAGCATTTTACCCATAAAGTTGTTTACGGAAAAAAAAAATTTAACATCATTGTAAAAACAACACAAAATCGGTCGATGTAAATGTGTTTTTTTTTTTTTTTTTTGCAATTAATCGCGGTATTGTTGATTGGGAATATTTGATTCTTCGCGAAAATTTCGGCCGGAGGCAGCCCGTAAATACACCCCTGTCCTGCTCACAAACGTGCCCAGTAGTATGACGTCTTAGTTAGGTGTATATGTGTATATAAAAGAAATAACAACTCTATTAGAATATGGTAAATCGCTTCAGATACAGATGTAAAAATCAATATTCGTTTTGAAAAACACAAATTTTGATAGAATATGAGTTTTTTTTTTTTTTTCCGGGCAGAGTTCGCAATATATTTATAATATATCTTATCGAAGACCAGCATGTGTTAAAGTGTAGACAACTCGCGAACGATTTACCGTGATCACGATAAAGATCAGACTGCATCGACGATTTTGATTTTTTCTAAAAGACAATATCGTGTTTCACCGGGGGGCGAAAAAAACTAGGCTACGTTCAAACGTTATTGACTTTTTGAGCCGACGTGTGAATATTGTTAATATTCAATAAATAATAATTGACGATAGTAGAGAAAAATAATCGTTTTAAATTTATCTTAAATGATCAAGAAACAACAATACTGACGATTTACGGTGTTTTTTTTTTTTTTTTTGCAGCATCCAAACCGACATTGAAATACAAGTTCATCGGACATTTATTGAAACCTGGTCCCGACGTTTCGCTCAAATGCATCGCGTTCGGCACGCCGACGCCTTACATCACTTGGAAATTCGACGGGAACGACGTACCGCTATCGCAAACGTAATGAGCCGTAATGTAATGTTTGGCCGCGCAGAGCTCGTCGAAAAATACTGTTTTGTACAATTTGGAAATTTAATTCCGACCGTATCGCTAATACTAGTACCGAAAACTTAAATTGAAAACTGCCATAGGACATATAGCTGTAGTAGAATGAAAACGTATTTTTTACTGTCTATGGAGAGAACTGTTGTCCGTATTTAGACAACCGCTCGATTGAATATTTTTCACGACCGATTAAAAAACTTTCACGATTAGTCCTAACCCGCAGTCGTACCGTAAAATCAACAGAGAAACCAATTTTAAATCGCCGTTTTGTAGAAAATGCTATTTTCCAAAATTTACAACAACAAAAAAAAAGAATGATTTGTTCATTTTTTTTTTATAATTACTTACAGAGGAATTTTGTCCCACGCAAACCAGTTTTACACTCAAGAAATGCATTTCACGACCGCGCGAACAGTGATTTCGAACTACCGAAACTACGATTATAAGTAATGTTTTTACGCTGTATAGGTGCCACGAAGGTGTATTAAAAATGTGTTTCAAGAGATTTCCTTTAAGGTGCCCCCAAACGAAACACTTTTAAAATCATACTGTTAGCCCAGTTAGTGTTGTTTCTAGGTATAGAAGCTAGAAAACAATAATTTCACTCGATTTCAATACCGATTTATTTCATTCTAGTATATAGAAACGAAACAATCAAGCCCGCGCACGTCAACTCTGAGTACGATTGTTATTAAACGTGATGAAATTTTTCAAAAGTGACTACGGAAGATCGGTTCGAGAGCGCGTCATAATATTCTAATTTGAATTTTCTAACAAAACGATCGTTGATATTTTTCATTTTTTCAGTCGCGTTTCGGTCGGTCAGTTCGTGACGGAAACCGGAGACGTCGTCAGTCATTTCAACATAACCAAAGTGCAAGTCGAAGACGGGGGCGTGTACGAATGTTTAGTTTCCAATCGAGCCGGTCAAGTATCGCATTCGGCCAAACTTCAAGTGTACGGTTCGTATAAACGTTATGGTATAAACTTACATACTGGTTTGATTATTTTTACACATAAAACAATACTCGTAAGAACAACGATGATTACTGTTTCCAATCGCAACAACCCAAATCGAATGACTGGTATTTTAGATTCTAAAGAGATCCATGACGAAACGGTCCGATCGTGACGGCAAAGTCGTTGACGTAACCGGTCGAGTTTATCGTCAAGTGTATTTCGAATAGTTTGTAATCTGTCTAATTAGTCGTGTGGTGAGATGCTAAATAAAAACTAAACTGATTGCGCGCGGCAAAAATTTCAGATGCCGTCGCATGTACGAAAAACGCGTTTGTACACCCGTACGCGTTTCGTTTGTAATTCGAAAGCAAAACCGATTATTCGTTGTTGAATTCTACTAAACGCGAAACTACCGCGTCCGTTCGAGGACTATCGATTATAATATTAGGTTCGATCGACAGTCGCACTCGATACTTATGTCGATACTGTGTTTCTCTACAATACTTTCGAGCGTTTCGTACGTTTCTAAAAATGAGTTCTCAAAGTGTTCGGCTGGACAAGGAAAACGGATTGTACAAATATTAATTCGTCGGTGGTTTAAACACTTGACGGGTTCAATTAAAATGCACATTTTTTAATATCGTAGTTTTCGCTGTTCTATATGATCGTAGGAACGACATTTTACGCTCGAATCGTGGAATCGCGCAGTGTTGTTGTATTCCTTAGCGAGTACGCACGCTTTCGTCCATTTAACGCGTCCGAATGATTTGATTAAACGTTTCAACTGCTGGAATGAATTATCTACAACGAGAGATTTCTCACAGTACCGTCATATTAATCAAACGATTTTACAATGAGACTCGCTCTACACGTGTCATCTCAGAAATGAAACGAATTGAATTGTTTACAACAACATCCCCGGCGTACGATATTATTGTTCTAACGAATGTGTTTTGATGATGACGAAATAAAAAAAAAAATACTCAAAACGTATACCGAACCAGTATCTTATCTAGTTTAATATTTTGTGGAAGCTTCCGCTAGTTCCGATCGTTGTTGTGGATGTTATGGCCAAAAAAAAACTAAATCGCTCGAGTCGTCAAAAAACACGTTGCCGCAGTAAAATTTAACGTTTTTCCTTAGATTTCTCTCAGTTTTTTTTTATTATACGATTTAAATTTGAGACACCTTAAAGTACCATCAGAGTTTACAGACCTATCAGAAAACGTACCGACTTTGAAAATCGGAGCGTTTTTACTATCATTCAAATTGTTCACTGAAAAAAAAAAAAACATCATTGTAAAAAAAAAATACATTCTTCGCTGTGCGCTCAAAATCTAAAATAGATTTAAAAAGTCATTGTTCTCCACAATGGGTGAATTTATAAAGGTGTACTAAGACCGTTACGTACTTAAAGATATCAAGAACCTCTAGGAACATATAATAAAAAAAAAAACAAAAATACGTTTATAATGAGCGATAACTAAATCTATAAAAAATTTTAGAAAATATTAAACTATTTATAAAGCTCTTAAAAATAAATCGTTTAAAAATAATAACATGTAAAAGAATATTGCGATTCAGTGCAGTAAATATAAATATAGGTACAACTACCACAATAATACTTAGTTTTTGGAGATTATAACTTTTTCAAACTAAATTATTTAGTGTTTCACTTTTTTAAACTCTGAGCTCGAAAACGATTTGTCCATAAAATGATGTTTGGTTTTCCGTTATAAACTGTTTGGTTTGTACAACTTCTCCGATGATTTCACAATATTATGAATACTTTTAAGATCGGAAATTTTCTCGAGATAATACATATATACTTAATTAGACATTTTTTCATTTTTATTATAGTGTATTTATTTTTTTAGTCGCTATTCATAAACGATAAATTATGATTTTCGAATGGCGTTTCGGATTAGGTACTTGAAATTGACAAACGTTGTTGGGATGGATAAAACAAACATACATCATTGATACATACTTTGAAAATTGTGGAGGAGTTAACAAAACTTCAACAATTTTAAATTCGTCGATTTTCAAGAACCTTAAATTTTTTGTTTAGAGTCCTAAAATTTTACATGACTTAGACGACGTATTATTTTTCATTGTGCGCGGGATAAGATTTTCTAAAACCGAAAACGCTATAACTTATTGGTCTGTAGACGTTCTTACAATTGTTATTAATTTGTTTTTAGAAATTCTATTACCAGAAAACGTTCAAATGTACGTAGAAATGTTTACAAATTATTTAAACGAATAAAGTTTGACGTCGTAGAAATCATTTCAAACCATTTTGGAACTTTTAAAGTCTTACGGGTTTAATTTAAATAAAACACGTAGTTTTCACACGTAACGCTTCAACACAAACTTCAAAAATTTATTTTGCTAATTACACTTAAAAAAATACAATAACCAGAATAATTTTTTTTTTTCTTACTGCGCGTTTATACCCACAATATGTCCATAGTATATTGCAGATTTCCTTTTTTATGTTACAATCGTTACGCCAAAAGAGTCGAATATCGATTAGAATTTTTGTACACATTATCATGGAATAGACAACTTTCAAACGTCATATAAACAAAGTCAACGACTTTTAAACATTTTTGAACTCAGCACAGTTATGTCAAATATATGTATTTGATTTGCCGAACTCAAATTTGTAGAAACAAAATGTCAGTCTTCACACCTTCTCGATCAGTGTTCAATTAAAAAATGTCATCTACTCTCTCAGAAAGATACTTGGACGTATTTTTTATTATGCACGAAATGTTTGATTTCTTTCTCCTTCCACGACCGAAACGAAAGTCTGAATTGTTTTCTCAACGGGCTGTGAATGCTTGCGAGCTGTTCGATTCGTGAACTTTTTATATTGCAACAGTCTGTCGAATAATAAACGGTTCGCCAACATCTGGTCACGGTAAAGGCATTAACATGCGGTTGTAGCCTGCAGTTAAGTCCCCTCGGAATCGCTTATGGTTGAAACTTAACCCGAAAATTACCTGATATTAATTATGGCAATTAAACCGCTCCGCGCTCGAGTTCAAAAGGCCTTCCGTTCGAAGCTGGGGAGGCGCTCGGCTCCGAGATTTACGAGAGTAAAATTCAAACGATTTATTTTCAAAGTGCAGCATCTCGTTCGAACGCGGACGGTAATAATATAAATAATAATCAATTTTGGACAAGTTAGTGAAAAAAATTAACTGCGATAAGTCAAGTTAGTTCAATTAAATCGCCTTCGGTTAAAAGTTTTGAAATAACAACGAAAAATATTTTTTGTTGTTAAAAATAAAAATCAATAAGTATTCGCTAAACTTTTCAGATGTCGTAAAACCTATAGTATAGTATATCTACTATAGTATTTTCAATTTACGTTAATAGTTAAGAAAATAAACGATCAAAATAAAAAAAAGTTAATAAATTAGTTTTGTTTGTTGATTTCACTAAAAAACGAAAAAAATAAACGGCCAACAATGATGATTCGGTATTCAACTATAAAACGTTGAACTAATGTAATAAGTATTTTAACATTTTTAACTGAATAATTTAATAAGTTAAAAACAAAAACAATCAACTTTTCAACTTGACTTTAACTTTATAACTAGTTAACGGGTCCACCTTTGATAATAATTTAAGAACCTCGGTTAAAGAGAGTAAAAAATTCGGATATTACGAAGCCGTATTTTTATGACGCGTTTATCAGAACCAGAATTCGTTTTTTTTTTTTCATTCCCGAACAAAACCTCTTTAAAGACATAATATCGTGTGATAAAAATGGTTTCGGTTTTCTACATCGATCGACACTTATTATTATGTATCAATCCATTTTGAATGTCTCTCGCAAACTGATTCGCTCGTCAAATAGCAATAATCATACGTTTTTGTTAAAGGGTATGCGTCGTATAGTTGATGATAACCATTATTAGTGAACGATTTTATTGACGTATAAATTGAAGAAAAAAAGTATACGCGCACTACACACACCCAAGGACATGAGGTTTTGGTACAGTCTGAACGAAGAATTAATCGAAAGTTTGACGGCTAAATAGTTCAACCGTTTACCGTAATTTAATTTTTTTTTTTTTTAAACGGATAATAAATGAAAAATAAAATATTCTAAAGTATGTATACCTACAATAATTTGACTACGCTCATCGAATTCCGATTGTTTCGTATTACCGTGTTTTGTTTATAATGACGAATATTATTATATATTTACACTCTGGTGTTGAATATTTGTCGGGTTTACGTAATACTACATCGATGTTTATTTCTAGGAGATCCCGTGGCGAAGACCACTCCAAAGATTATAGCTCGAGCGGGCCAACAGTTACAATTGACGTGCCCGATATCCGGTTATCCGATATTCAACATCAACTGGGAAAAAGGTACGAATCGGCAGAACAGTAAAATAAAACAAAAATTTGTGAAACAATTGGGTACTTTAGATGTGACTAAATTATAATTTAAAGGTTCATTTTAATTATGTTTCGCATTAAAAGTTTTTAAAATCCATCACAACGACAGCACGGTGAGAAATTTCAAAATAATGTGCGTTTAGCCCAAGTTGTGTTTAGTAAGAAACAAACGATCGGATCATGCGCGCAACTCGATTACTGAAAAACTATAACACACAGTTAAACATTCTATTTTCACATTGTAGTGTGTGCGTGCCGAGTGATTATTTCGTATCCATGTATTTGAAGCTATCGAATAATATGGTGTTTCTATCGATATTAAACGTTAACCGATTTTTAACGTTTCATTTTTCAGTATCCAAGAACAATTCACAATAAACGAAATGTTAATAATAAAATCGCATACGACGCGTATTGTACAAGTTCGTTAAATTTAAATATAACGCGTTTATTTTTCAAATCAAATTATGCACTAGAATTATTAAAATGTTTGAGTAAAACTTCCTGTTGTGAAACGTGCTTTTTTCATGAGTTTTTTTTTTTTTTTTGAAAGAAACAAAACAGTACTGTTTTTTCGGGTTAACATTCTATCTTGATGTTTTAATTTTCTGTCACTTAATCACGGTCCCGTTTTCCTATGATTAAATCTCAACAAAAATTGCTCGGGCCGATGAAAATAAAAGTTTCCGTCAATGAGTACATACAATAGGAACTAAACGTTTTTGTTTTTAGTTCACGAGATCCCGAGTTATTTTGGTTTCAGATAGTTTTCGCAGGTACACAGCTACAAAACTACACTCGGCAATATTTATTATGTTGACCAACCTTTATTTTATAGCCGGATACGCGTCGACTTTAATTTTAAGTTTTATTAAACGTTTTTTTTCGCGCGCAAAGTAAGCTATAGTTTAATCTATCTATTCGTTGTTTAATGAGTTTTTCGAATAACCGCCTGTGCACGAACTATTATCGTATAATAATGTACGAGACACACCGCGAGGAAATTAACGGTTTCCGTCTTTATGAATTTTTTTATTCGCATCTCGGACTTATTTGGTTTTTAACAAGTTAATTAGTATAGTAGTTTTTTCCTACGCTTCGCCCCAAAGTCTCATTAAACATGACGTGTCTCTCTGAACAAGCACTACACTATTATATTATAGTTATCACAAGGACACCATAAAGGTTACAAGCCTTTAATGCACTCGTTATATACATATTAATAAATATTGTTGTCGTCTAATCAATCACAGCTACACAATATATATAACTCAATACGTCCACTCTCTCCGATTCCATTTTTGCCGCATAACCGTTAAATTTCCCGTGTTTAATTTAGTTTCAACGAAAATTTATGGTCCATAAAAAGTTGTAATAAATTTTTCATAACATTTCAAAACAATCATTAACTCGGGGATGATGAAAAAAAATTGGCGCGTAAAAATATTCAGCGGAGACGTAATAATAACAACACGAAGAGCATTTTTTCTGAATTAACGACGAGTCGTATGCGTCACGAAAAAAGCACAGTTTATATAGAATTATAAGTCCTATATTATATATGGCCGTATACTACTTCAAACATTATTTTCTCAACCATAATTAAATAAGTATTATATACTTAAAAGTCGACCGTTGTGGTAATAACACAGGTATCCACTATAGTTGTGGAGACGGTAAAACATAAAGTCGTTAAAAAGGTACAATGGAATTGACTGTACTTTTATTAAATACGTCAACGGCGCTGCAATTTCAATTTTAAATTTCAATTCGTTTCAGAACATTCGTTACGGAAACTGCGGACAGCAGCTGTCGGTCGAGCCTTTCGATATTTACACCTTACGGTAAATACACCTAACGATGTTCAAATGATCAACACGAAATTCCCCGCGTACTCGAAAACCACTGACCACTTTTTCTGTTTCCTCGAAAAGTAGCTCGACTGTTGTTTCCGTGTGATACGCGACATCTTTTCGTCAAATCTTTACGCGTTATATGTAAAAAAACAAACGTAAATACGGCTCATATTTTTTTTTTTTTTCTTTCTTTCGGCGAGGGTACGGCAAATAAACGACAGTTCGACAGTCGCCCGAATGAGCAGCACCGCCCCCTAGTTACTTACGATATTCACACGCTCCTCGAAAAACACGGAACGCGCCGCGTCCTTTGGCGGTCGGGCAAAGACAAAAAAAAAAAAAAATAATAGAAAGACCCGTTAATTTTGGTCGACTCGAATTCGTTTCGCCGCCGGATATTTTCGTAAAATGGCTCCGACCGGATCCGGTTTTCCGAGACGCTCGAAGTAATTAAATATAGGGACTACACGGTATCGCGTCACGGCGGGGCTTTGTGCAGCTTCGTTTAAACAGCCCGTTCGACCGTCCGAGGAGGCCGAGTTTCTCCGCACTGTACGGACGCTCTGTATAATAAATATTATCGTCCGGACAAGTGTGTACACTTTGCGCGTGTGTATACTCGAGTCTGGATCTCAAAATTAAAGCCCGAGGGTTCATCAAAACCGTCGTCGTGTAACGTTAACTATATAGCTTTCGAGTACGTCGGCCGGCCCTTCGACCCCGCGTCGGTCAGCGCGAGGGGACCGACGTGAGAAGACCCTTCGAGAGTTCGTTTTGAACGCGATCGCGCGGCCCCGTGAGCGTTTTAGATTCTGCGTGTAACGGGGGTGTTGGTTTTCACGCGACGTGCGCGTGCGCTCTTTCATTTTGCCACCGTGCGAACTTCGACAGTGCTAACCGGTCATTAAACGTCGGTACCGCTCCGATGACGAGGACGATGACGGGGACGGGGTACTTTGGCGGCCGTAGACTAACTATAGATGAGCTTCTGGGAAAACATTAAAAAGTCGCGGTGAAAAAGCAAAAAACGTTTTAAAAACGTGTTCCGCGTCGTTTTCATACTTGTATGACTCGCGCCAAACGAATCAAACACGTAACGAAAGATTGAAAATGGTTTTTGCTCGGTGTATTTTAATGATTTTCTCCTTTGATTTTGTTCAATTATTTACGTACACTACTAGACGGAATCGGTTTTTTTTTTACACCGTTATTATTCAGAGTAGTCATTACTTCGTTCGTTGTTTTTTTTTTTTTCTTCCGTCTCGCTGTCGCCCACAAAGGGCGCACCTATACCTACGACTGTTTTTATCGCGTTTGACAGAGGTGGTCGGAGCGAAGATTAAAAAAAAAAAGTACAATCATTTCTCCCCGTCCGTATAGGCGCCGCGTGCCGAGCGAAATTACGTTCAAGTTTTTCCACTAAAAGTCCACATTATCACACGCATAATAGACTGGAATATCTCTTTATAAAATATATACATATGCGTGTTTTCTTCCTCTCTTTTGTTACTTTTACGCTCACGCTTTTTTTATAAACGGTATTGTTTCCCACAGACGACAGTGTTGTACGGTGGTGCACTGCCGTCCGCGCAAAAAATACGTCGTATATTATGAGGAACGCTTTGAAAAATGGCGCGTACCGAAGGGGAACGACAACAAAACACACGTTCTAGAGAACGTCTTTTTCGGATTTTTCGTTTGAATTATTAATATACCGCGTCCTCTGGGTTCTCGGCGTGTTTAACAGCGGCCACTGTAGCACATCTACTATATACACGTAGATTACCGTTTAGTTTGAGCGCCGTCACAAATCTCGCGCTGCAAGTTATTATTTAAATTATCCGTACTTGAATAATTTATCGGTTCAAAATACCAAATGTTCCTGAAAATATTCTCCAAACACCGTGATCGGTTCGGTAGTTTATTAAAATAACGTTTTTTTTTTTTCTGCCCTTCGCCGCGGCGCAGATAACAAGAGGTTACCCGGTGGCAAATCGCTGAACAAGAGGCACAGGGTGTTCGCGAACGGTTCGATTGTCATTGAAAACGTGCAAAAAAAGACCGACCAAGGAGTGTACTATTGCGAGGCCAGCAACGAAAAACACGTGGTCAGAGCTTCTGTAGACGTGACCGTAATAGGTAAAGTATCGTTTGTTGTTCGTCTCGATGATGGCGAAATAATAATTATTTGTTTTTTCTTTAACCACGTTGTTTTAAAAAAAAAAAAAAAAAAAAAAAATCATAGGAATAACAGAACTTTTTTTTTTAAAAAAAAAAAAGACCGTTTATAGTGTACGGGGTGAGTCCGTAAGGAATGGACGGAAAATTAATTAAGTTTAACGAGTAACACTGGAAGAATAATATAAGACTATATATTATAAACTTGTGGGTGCAATGATTTTATATATTAGATACATACGTATGTGCGGACGGTCGACAACAACTGGATTACCAACGCGATCGCCAACGACGTGTGGTCGTTCTAAATAATGAATAATTACGATATTTTTTTAGCTTACACGATTCGCTCGCGATATCAGAAAATGTCGTATCGAACTAAAAAATAATCGAATCCGTCGCCGCGATGAATATATAGTGTGCAGCTACAGGCGAATTCGTTTTATCGCGTATTCAACCGATATTTCTCTATATTAGTAGTAGGAACACTCGGAGTGTTCTCGGAAGATTTTTTTTAGCTCCCGTTCACAGCCGAGTCGCCGCGTTCTGTGCGATTCGCCGCAGTTTGAAGTATGCGTTTTTTCAGAATTTTTCTCCGATTTCTCTTATAACCGTACTCGTCCGTCGGTTTCGTTTACAACAACACGTCCACGTTTAACCTAGACGCCGATGAGCGTTTGCGAACCGTGCCGTTTCGCCAAGAGGGATAATAAAAAAATATTCCGTCACGTCTTTCGAACGGCAGTTTCGTAACATCGTAAGGTTATTATTATAGTGTTTCTGCGGTCGTTCGCGGAAAAACGCGTAAGACCTCTGTGAAACGGATAGGTTCGACGTCAGGGCCGGATTTACCTAAAATGCCGCCCTGTGCTCTGTAGAAAATGCCGCCTTTATTTTAAATTGAAACCTATTACGTAAATGAAATGTTAATAAAATCTTTAAATATACAATTACAAATAAGTTAATGCATTGTTATGTGGTAAGAAAATACTTTTAATAAGGTTGTTTTACATGAAAATGAAATTTGAAGTCAACGAATTATATTCTTAATTATTTATATTAAATTCACTGAGGTATAAATAATTATCTCATACACAAATGTGATTTTTTATTACTTGGCTTACATAGATTAATTACTTAAAAGGACAAGTTGAATATTATTATAGTTTTAAGAAAGCAAAAAATGTGTAGTCCTTCTGCTTTATCTCATCGTCAATTATACTGCTGACAAGATTTAATTTGTTTTAGAATATTTCACTGATTAGACGATGAAATTTTTGAAGAATGACAAGTTTTCATTAGCTATTCAAAGGCAAACACGCCTGACTTTTGTTTCCGCAAACTGATCAATTAGATCTTCACAATTGAAGCGTTCGAGTAAATCCATCTCGATGCACAGAATAGCTAGGCTATTCAACCGAGTACCTGTCATAGTTGAACGTAAATAATTTTTGACTCTTTTCAAACATGAAAATGAACGTTCTGCACTGCAATTCGTTACAGCCAATGTAATGAATATACGGTATGCTATCTCCACGTTTGGGAATTCAGTGTATAACTCGTTCGTCCTTAAGAGTTTCAAGAGATTGGATGGTGTATTATGTTGTAATTTTTTCTCAGAGCAATACGCGTGGAAGTGCACAAATTCGTCATCTAATGAGAGTTCGAGGTCCGAGGTATAAATTTTCCTTATATGTTTCGACTTTTCACGAATTTTAGTAGAATCCAGATTGCCGAATTCAGTAATAACTGAAAATTTTTCATGAATCTTTTCGTATGCTTGGCATCTTTTTCGCAATTCTGAATCAAGATTGTCAAGAATGACGTTGAAAGTGTTCACGCGAAAATTATCACTTCCTGACAATTGAACATCTCCATCTCGTGATTCATCAGCCTGCAACTTCCTTCTTCTTTTTCGAGAAACGGTTGTCTGGTATTCTTGACTTTCTGATATTTTCAACGCTTTTTTCTCGTAAAATTCAAATTCAGTTCTTGTATTTGCTACTACTTTGATAAGTCCACGATAGTCATCAATGACATCAGCTATGCTGATATTAACTTTCTGCAATCTTTCACTGACAGCATTGAACCTCGAAAGTAAAAAATACCAAAGAATCTGCATAAATGTTGTTTCCAGTCGTTCGAGTTGAATTCTAAGACCTCTTGCTTCTTGCCGTGTGATCGCGTTCTCAGAAGTATCTTCCTCAATGGTGATTAAAGTTTCTATGATTTCGCCGTAGTGTTCGTGAAGCACCTTCACTGCTTCGTGACGAGCTGACCATCTTGTCGCAGATAATGATTTCAGAGAAATTTTTTTTCCAGTACGAGTTTGTAAAATTTCCCAGCGGTGCGTAGAAGCAGTGAAAAAATTGTACAATGCTTGGACTGTATTGAAAAAAGACGCTGCTTCAAAAGTACTTTCAACAGCGTGAACCCCGACCAAATTCATCGAATGACCTGCACAAGGAAAGTAATCTGCTAAATCGTTGATTTCTTTGACTTTTGCCTGTAACCCTGAATACATTCCTGACATATTGTGTGCATTATCGTATGACTGACTTCGACAATCTGCAATATCAAGGTCCAAACACCCAAGAACTGATATTACAGCATTTAACAAATCTTCTGCTTTGTGTCCAGTGTTTTCAATGAACATCAGAAACCTTTCAACAGGTGTTCCATCTTTTTGCACATATCTTAAAACGAAAGAAAGTTGATCGATATGCGATACATCAGGTGTTGAATCCACAATTATAGCAAAATACTTTGCTGTTTTGACTTCTTCAACTATGATGGATGATACTTTATTTGCCAAAAGTTCTATAAACTCTTCATAGATAGTTTTTGATAAGTAACTCGTACTACCAGATCCCTTGTTGCCAAATCTTCGGATGTGTTCTTCTAGGAACGGATCGAATAATGCAAGAAATTCCATCAACATCAAAAAATTTCCATTATTTGGAGAGCCGAATTTTTCCTCATTTCCTCGAAACGGTAGACCACGAGAGGCTAGAGCTTTTGTAGCAGCAACTACCCTCCTCAAAACGTTTTTCCAATAGGAAATTTCTTCTTCGAATTGAATGATCATATTATTATCTATTCTTATTTTAATGTTTGATCTTTCTTTGAGGGCTAACATACTTTTTTTGTGATTTTTCGAGTTTTCATGCTCAGATATACGAACATCACCGTGCCTCCAATCATTGAAACCTGTCTTTCCGTTGAATGAACAGTCTTTATCAAATAAAAGACACGCAGCACAAAATACAGACTTATGGCTACTTGAATAAATGAGCCACAGACAGAGAAACTTCCCCAAGTTTCTCCCCATTGAGAAGTTTTCTATCAAATAAAGAATTCGTCAACCATCGCGACTTTCCATCACCATAAATTCGCTTTGTCCCAGAAAAGTGTTTTCTGCATATTAAAGCGCGAAATTTGAATTTGAATTAAGACTAGCAAAGTGGTCGGTATAAATTCCTCGACTGTTTCTCAATCACTCTCAACTTTTTACTTTGCTGGGAGAATGGTAACGCCAAAAAAGTAACATTCTGGAAACTCGAATATATAACTTTTATATAATTTGTAACTATTAGATTATTACCACAAATGCGTGTTCACAAATGTGTATGCGCAATTGATTTTCTTAAGCATTATGCTATTCCGCCTTTCGATTGAATCTTTGTAACTGAAAAACTTTAAATGTAAACTTTCAAATTTTGCCGCCCCCTAAAATTTGCCGCCCTGTGCGCGCGCACCGTGAGCACCTAGTATAAATCCAACGCTGTTCGACGTTCAAATATACAGTACGCGGTGCTACATACACTCGCTCTTTTTTTTAAAAAAAACACGCGAATATACAATATCTTCAACGGTTTATAATGACTGTTCGCGACGACCAGTTTTGACCGACGTAAGAAGTCTCCTCTCGTCGAATAACCACAAAAAAAAAAAATCAAAAAAACGTCCGTCGCGCCGATTCGCAGTCGGGGGCGAGACGACGCGGTGACTGTTGTCCCCGGACGGGTTAATAAACGGGCGAATCGCACTCGTTGCGGCCGCGGTGTACCGTTTGCAGAACCGCCGCACATCCATCCGTTCACGATAGGCGACGGTTACCACGTTGGAGGTCGCGTCGGCTGGCAGTGTTTCATAACCGAGGGAGACGCGCCGCTCAGCATCCGTTGGCTGAAGGACGGCCAACCGCTGGACCCGGCGTCCGTGCCGCCGCTGTCCGTGACCGAGCAGAACGAGTACAGCAGCTCGGTGCTGATCGAGAGCATACGACAGGCCCATCAGGGCAACTACACGTGCCGGGCCGCGAATCTCGTGGCCGCGGTCGAGCACACTGTCGCCCTGTCCGTACTCGGTACACACTGCACACCTCTTTACCGAACCGCCGCACAGCGGGGTCGACGCGTGTTTCGCGCGTTTGTCGTGCAGTCGTGCAGCCGTCCGCGCGTCTTGTCGCTCGTTTCCTTCGTATCTCGCCCGTCGACAGCGTTCTTGTTTTGGAGATTTTCCGAGTTTACTCGCCCGTCCGTAACATTAATCAATCTCCTACCCATCTCTACTTTGTTTTTTTCCGGTGACCTCCTCTCGTCGCGCCGTCCGTCCACAAGCACCGTTCTCCTCGTCTCCGCCACACCTATCCGTTCTGTTCTCTCCTGCGTCGCGACCTCCCGACACTTCGGACTGACTGCACAGCCCGGTTGTTTTCGCCACTCTCGTCTCGACCACTCGCCGCCTTTCGGTTAGGCTCATTCTTTTATCACGTCGTTAACGCGTTTCCAAAATTTCACCGCGATTTTCGTTGAACGTTCTAAGCAAGATTCGCATACGAGTGCCCTTCGAGTGTTGAGGGCATTCAGATTCGTATCCGTCATAATTCTGCACTCGGCACCGTCCATCGTCGTTCAGGACTCGCTCTAATCGGGAACGTACGAATCTTCGATCGTTTTTCGCGCCGAACCTAAGACGTAGTTCGACGCGACATAGTTTCCACACCAAACGGGAAAACGATAATAATCGCGACCCGTGCAAAGACGGTAGTGTCGTGACGACGGTTTTCGTTCGTTTTAGACTCTGAACGATAGCGAGGAAGATTGTCATCGATTTTACAAAGACGTGTGTTTTTTGTGTCCGTGGCACGGGAGCCCGGGTTATTTGCTCCGACGGCTAAAACGTTTTCTGAAAGCCCGATCCCGATTATACATACATATATATATATATATTCTTGGCACACGACGTTTTGCGCCAAATTTTCAATTCTCAAAAAACCAAAAAAACTTTGAAAAAAAACGGTAAAAAGTACGTCGAACAAACGTAAACGACTGAAATTCGGCACATAGCGACTAAAAATTAACAAAAAAAAATTTAATTTTCGACGAAATTCGTGTGTGTCTGCGATTCAAGTAGTTTGGTTTGGCGTTTTCCCCGCCCCGGACGTACCAGATTACACGGAATCGTTTTTTTTCAAAGGCGACGTTTTGCCGTACGTGCCTTTCAGCCGATATTAAACGACACACATTCAAACCACAACATCACCACCGACCCGCTCGACGCTGTGCAGTCGCTACTTTCGGCTTTTTATCTGCGTTCATCGTACACGCGACGGCGCCGACCACGATTGTCGAGAGAGTATACTATAAAATGCCATTTTAAAGTATATATCTATTGCGACACCGACCAACGCGCGGAATCGTTCGAACTGTTGTATTATAATTGTATTTTTCACGCACCGCACACCAAACCACCGCACACTATCGTGAAATACGGCAAAAGTTGTTTTCCGCGTCGGCACAGAATCGTACATATTTCGTACGATAGTGTCATCCCGTCCAGTAAAATTCGCCACACGCTGTTTACTACACGCGACACACTGCACCACCGGCCGGTATTGTCAAGCACAGCACACACACGTATTATTATAATTAATTATTCACTTACGGTCAAAAGTTGCACATTTCGTTTAGTTTTTTTCAAAACAATAACCGTTTATCACCGGTAGAGAACGACCAGTGGCCGATGTCCAAGTGTCGACGGGTGGTACACAAAACGCGTAAATGTGTGTAGTGTAAGAAACGCTTGGACAAAAATTATGTATACCTTTTTTTACACGTCTAAAACGTTTTCGACGGTACCATTCGGGGCCGGGCGGAAATCGAGTAAATTTTCAACCTAAATCGTCCGCCCGGATCAACTTTAAGTGCGAGAAATTAATTTTCGTACGGATTTTCGCTTTCGTCGAACGAAACCGAAGGCCACGCGTGGTTCGGGTTGAATTTTTGAATTGTAAATAGCGTTACTTTCGAACGATCAACTCAAAATCGGAATCAACGCGCTGTGTCTCAAAGCATTCGGTTCGCTCGACTCGAGTTAAAACGAACGATAATCAAAACAACTTGCTCCCGACCCCTCGGCGTTACGATGTACGTTTTGATATCGACCAGAAAGGCAATATGGACATAACACTCGGCGATCTTGCACGCGGTCACAGCGTTCTGCACAATCTAAAATTGAAGTGCACATTTTTTTTTTTTTTCTATCACGACGTTTAACTGCACCAGTAGCGTATTTTTATTTTTTTGAATTCACACGAACATTTGTACACGTACAATATCTTAACAGAGTTACGGTTTTTATTCGTTGAACTCTTTAATAAAAAATATGATATTGAAATGATCGGAACGTTTTTGAACGACCATCGTCACGTTTTTTTTTTTTTTTATCAAACCCACGTTTGAACGATGTTTTTGACACCCATCGACATTATCGCGTGTGTCAGAGTTATCGTTACGTAAAGATAAAATAAGATAATTTAGTAAATTGTATATATTACACATACATATTTGTTAAAAAAAAAATAATCACTCGTATATTAATCGTGTCGTACATTTGCGCGCGCTCTGTCTGGTTTCGCCGAAACGTTCTGTTTTTGCGACAGATCTTCATAAGAACCACGCGCGTACGTGTACGACGGCAAACAGTACGAAATTCGATCATCTCGGTATGAACGAGCACAGTTTTGTTTTTCTTCTCGCTACATTGCACGTGGCACTGCAACACAACGACAACAGTAATATATGTATAATATCGTTTTTGTTCCTGTATTTAGGCAGTGTGTTTTAGATTCCTCAGCGAGGAAGCTAGCGGTTTTACAAAGATTTTTATTTTTACCGTTAGCAAAATTTCTACCGATTTCTACGCCGCAAAGTGCCTATTCTTTTAGCGAATCGGATCAAGACGGTACACTTTGGAGAGGTTGTTTTTCGATTTTCTCGATATTTTGTTTTTTTAACGCGACGGGAAAGACTACTACCGAAAAGTGGCGAAAAACCGCCGAAAACGGCATTTCGTCAATAACGCGTACAGTTTTTTCACCGTGAAAACAAACAAACGGCGAATCTTAGACGGTATAATGTTGTAAGACTTCAAAAAAATGGTTCGTTTCGTTTAATTTGAGGCTATATTTATAGATTTTGAGGTTTTACGTTCGCAAACGGGTCGATTTCGGGTTTTTCGACTTGAAGTTTGAACGCGACATCGGTTACCCTAACTGTGTACCGAAAATTTTGAAAATCGTTTGATCGACCGATATTGGTTTTAAGATTTTTAACGACTCGTATCCATTTTTCATTAAAATCACGTATGGTTATTTCGTGAATAATCATTACACCGTCTTTATAACACGTGTTTTTACTGTAGACGAATACAAAACGAATTTCGAAAATTCGGTTTTTATTGTTAAATTCGGTTTTCGCCAGGACGTTTACGCGTCTTCGTAAGCTCAGAACGAAGTTTTTTCGAAGGCAACGGTTTCACGCGACTGTTAGAGTGATCCCGGTTTTTTTTGGGGGACGAAACAGTGGCACACCCGGGACCGCAGGACTTTGTCGTTCCAGTACACTCGTACTTCTTCCCGTCCGTCAAAATGCGGGATGATTTTCACGTCTTATACTCGGTGACCGTCCCGAGGTGGGTGGGAGGCGGTACTGCGGTCCGGGCACCGCGTTCGATCGAAGAAAAATTGAAGTTTTTCCGAAAAAAAGACCCGCAACAAGCATCCCTTCGCCCCGTGACCGCTGTCTGTGTTCGCAGCTCCGCCGGAGATCACGCCGTACTATTTTTCCGACCTCGTCGAGGGCTCCCGGGCCCAGGTGGCGTGCACCGTGCACCAGGGCGACCTGCCGCTGAACATCACGTGGCTGAAGGACGGCGGCTCGGTGCGCCGCGCCACCGTCACGCCGTTCAACGCGTACTCCACCATACTGGCCGTGAACAACGTGTCCCGGTGGGACGCGGGCGATTACACATGCGTGGCGGCCAACCCGGTGCACAGCGCCGCGTACACGGCCCATCTCGACGTCAACGGTACCTCGCGCACGGCACAGCGCGGCGGGCCCCGGGACGTGGTCGGCCCTGCCGGGGGACGACGGGCGGGTAGCAGCAGGGTGCTCGGCGAATCGAGGGGGATCGTCCCCCGTCGTTATATTTATTTATGTTTCGCTTGAACGGTCGACACGAATACACGGGCGCTTGTGTAAGATGACTCTCTAAAAGATAGTTTTCATTTATTTTTTAGTCGGTCAAAATTTCGCGTTTTAACTCTCGCCGGTTTACTACGTATCGTAGTCAGAAATCTGTAAACGTTCGACGCGCGTTCTACGTGCACTGCGCTTGATTGTCAGCGTTCGACCGCCGTTTTCGTTTTTTTTTTCCGTAACTTTCTGATGGAATCTACACGGTTTTCCGATTCAAGACAACGCACGAAATACCGACACCTGAATATAACAGCGTTTAAAACGTCTCCGAACTCGACCACGTCTCCGTGTCCACTGCACGCTGGCCGCGGCAAGGTACACATAACTACTGGTCCTTTAAACACGAAATACTGTTGTTATCTGACTTTTTGTACGTTGTGTTCCGTCCGATTAGTATAGATTAGGCGAATCCTATATTCGCATCACTTTTTTCTTTTTTTGCATGCGAAACAGCACAATGGCACCGTAACGTTCACACATTAGATAACATTATCGAACAAAACTTTTATACTGGTTTTATGTTTAATCGCTGTTTTGTGACATCCAGTGCCCCCCGAATGGATCGTCGAACCGAAGGACGTGAACGTATTGCGGGACGAACGCGCGGAAGTGAACTGTTCGGCGTCCGGGCATCCCGCGCCGACGATCAAATGGAGAAAAGGATCGAGTAATGAAAAACAAAAACAAATTAACGAACAAAAATATAACCGAAGCGCCAAAAAAAAAAAACACTAAAAATTATAAAATACATCTACCTAATAACAAAAATTTAATGTTATCCTTTTTTTTCTTTGGAATCGTCCGAAAATTCGGTTACGTCGACACACCGATTCTTAAAAGTATTTATAACACAGCGTAGTATACACCTATGTATAACTTTTTTTTTTATTAAATTATTATTTTATCCTTTTTATCGCGAGTCGAGTTTTAAAAAATTATCACTATTTAACGCGGCACCGACTCCTAAAAAAAAAAAAAGTGAAGACGTTTTTCGTTTTCGTTCATCTTACTACTTTTTTTTCGTCAAAATTGTTTTTTTTTTTATTTCTCAATATTTTTAGTGGAATACGGTTATTATCTGCGCTCACGCGATATTCATACACCTGCCCTGCCGCATTCGCCCGGGGTGGCTAATACTAATACTATCGATACCAAACGTGTAACGTTTTCGGTATTCGTTAATTTCAATTAAAAAAAAGCGCTAAAACGTTTTCGATAAAATTCATATGGGACAACCTCTGAAATCTGCGAGAGAAGAATCGTGTCGAACATACGTAAAAAAAAAAACCGCACTGCATTCGAACATAGAACACTCCGTTTTTCTTTTTTCGATTAAAAAAAAACCCTCTATCGTCTCACTCGCTCGATAGTAGAAAAATCGAAATTCGAGTGTATTGTTTTTGCGCTTTTCGGGTGTGAAACTGAATGATAAAAAAAAAAATTGTATTTATGTTCAACCGGTAACGTTTCGCAATACAGGCAAGGACTCGGATCAATTTAGCGACGTGTCGGAAAACGTGACGGCCGACGGCACACTGGTAATCGACAGAGTGGCGAAAAAACACGAAGGGTTCTACATGTGCGAAGCGAACAACGACGTGGGTTCGCCCATCGTTTCCGTGGTCCGTTTCAACGTTCAGGGTAAGTGATTTTTACGACGGTACAAAAGCGCAGTCGGCAGCTATAAAGTTCGGGTGTTCGTCGTGAACTTTTTTGAACCCCTTTCTCCGTCGGACGGCGTTTTTCAAACGAAAACTTTCGAACGTATAGAGCGACAGCGAAACTCGCGCGCTTCTCGCGGAACAATAACGAACGAGTTCATTTCTCGTCCACGTTTGTTTTCTACAGCGACTCGGTTTCTTACCGTACAGGTTGTCATACGTCGTTATACCGTTATAATATCCAATGTTCCGGACGGTTTCATGACCGGCGGGTCGATTCGATCGCGAGACCTCCCAATAATAATCACTATCGTCGGATAATTTCAGGATTCCGGACGAACACACACCGTGCATTATCATTTATACGCGACGGCGATACAGAGGTACGTCGAGACGCGGGGGAAAACGTGCGTTTCGCTCGCGGCGCTCGTCGCGTTTTCGCCCGGACGAGGTTTTTAAAAAGGTGTACGGATAGATCGAAGAGGGTTGACGGATGAGGGATCCCGAAAGGAAAAACGGGATATTTACGACCACGTCGGTGTATCATACATCATATATTGTTATATGTACCTCTGTGCAGTACTAAATACGAGTGTGACGCGAGTGTGCTCGGGGGTGACCGGAAGGTTATTTGAATACGGTTAGGACGGGGATTGATTTTGCGACGGACTAAAGCCTGCACGAAACGAGGTCACTGCGGAGCGAGAGAGAGAGAGCGTGTGCACTCGTGTACCGCGTGTTTAGGCACTGCGAATCTTTTACGACTTTTTTGCGAAACGAGACGAGACGAGTAGGTGCGTACAACACTGTAAATACTCATCGCGGCTGGTACGTCGTCGAAAATTAATTTTCTATAAATTCAACGGTGATTTGTTTTTTTTTTTCACCTCCAAAAAGTGGTAGGCGTCAATTGGAAATCACGTTCGAATCGCGAGTTGAATGCCAGGACGCTCTGTAGAATCGCGGGCGATGGCGCGAGTAGAACGATACATTTTCTTTTACGAGTTGTACTGTGCGCACAGGCTTCGTAATCTGTTTTCGGCGCACCGCAGTTAGTTAGGTCGCGAATCAGTCGCGAACTGAGTTTTAAAAACGTTTCCGACCTCGATGAGAGTTCGTCGCTCCGTCATGACGTTGACGTTGCAGTTCACGCCAGTTTTTTATGCGCACGAGCGCGCCGCACAGGGATGATATACGTATTAGAACAATATTGTTGAACCAGCCGTACGCGGTGCACCGATCGAGTGACAAAAAAAACGCACAGCCCCGGCTGCTGATTCGATTTATTTACTGTTTTGTCGTGCGACCGGTCGTACGTTTTGCATTTCTTTTTTTTTTTTTTTGATTCATTTCGTTCCGTTTTCCTGCAGACCTGCCGCACATAATACTGCCGAACACGAAGTATACGTCGATAAACGGCGGCGTGGCGTCGATGGCTTGCGAGGCGACCGGCGACCAGCCTATACACGTGACGTGGATCAAAGGCTCTGTCCAACTGAACTACAAGAGCACCAACCTCAGGTAAACAACGTGTGCTGGAAAAAAAGGAAAATTTGTTTATTCATTAAGTACAGCGATTCGTCGGGTCACGGCTCTGGGTGGGTTCGTGTTGTTTGTAGCGCTCACTTTCGAAATAGGAATAACGGTGCGCACGGGGGGAAAAATTACTATTAGTGATTCCGATTCATATGAATTTCGAAACGAAACGTCGTGGATTCGTTTAATGTGCGTACTCGGTTTGAAATTAACTTTTACAAGTCGTTGTTCTCGTACGCTATTTATCGCTGTACGTTAGAATACCGTTTGTGTTTTTACGGAAAAATTTTTATTTTTTTGAATCCGACAGAGTTAACAAAACTATATTTCACGCCCTTCTTTTCGATACCTTTTTCACGACGCATAATATACGTAGGAGGCGTGCATGTGTAGAGAAATCCGTTTTGGTTACGATTCAAACGCATTTCTCCCGTTAACCCTCGTCAAGATAATGGCTACGTTTATATAACCGAGGAAAGACATTAAGAAAACGAATACACGATACTCGGAGCAACAATATTATACGTTTGTGTAAGACCAAAATATCATTTTTCAGAACCCAGTCACGTTGTTAAAATGTTCTCCGAGAAACAGAGTTTGTTTGTGACAGCACAACAATATGTACCTACGGTAAATCCAATGCTTGGTCGGATTTATATAAGGTTTTTTTTTTTCTAAACGAATTTCTTTCGGACTTAATTAGATTCAAAATAACGAGAAAAGTTTTGCGGATCTTCTTCTTCGTAATAATACTCCGTTCGGTAATCTGTAAAGTTAACAATGTTTTCAATCAGGAATACGCTAAAAAGTTGTGATTTGCGTATAGTATGTCGGTTATAAATTTGTCGCTAAGCACTTATATTTTTACGTATGATATTGTGATTTTATCGTTATATGAGTCATACGACTCGCGGTACGGACGCGATAAAAATGAAACATTTTAGCTCACCATATTATATGAGAGGGCTGTAAAAAATGAAAAAAACATTTGTATAAACTAAAATCACGGAAGATGCGTTATAATGCTGTCGTTGTACTAACGAGAAAAACTCATCTTATATATTATACTAATATCGTAAATTAAATGAAGTAAAATAATTTAAAACTTTTAAACGGATTCACCCGGGCAAATGTTTTATCATGTTTTAAATAACAGTTTTCTTTTGCACACAGAGAAAAACGACGATATAGTGTAACTATACGTTGCCGGACTCTGATTGTTTTTATTGCATTTGCATAGTGTGTTTATTTTACTGTTTTGCAAATATTTTCTCTAAAAAACAGTGCGTGTTGAGAAATCGACAGTGCCATAAATATAACACGTTTCTGCTTTAATAGAGATCACAATAATATCGTACTGTTGGATTTCTTCTTTTTTTTTTTTTTTTTTTAATGAAGAATTTATTGAAAAAACAAACAAAATCGTTACTTACGAATAATTTTGAAAAGTATTTACAGGATAAATTTGGATCTGTTACTAGATACGCTCTGGAAAAACGTTTAAAATACTACTTGCAAACGATTTTTTTTTGTTCAAGTATTTAAAACACGTGTTCAATTACTTGTAAGGTATTTTCAAATATTATAATGGACGTAGGTATACGAACGGTATTAATCGAGGCTGGGCAAGTTGGCAAATTTTTCAAACCCGTTAGGTTAATCGAAAAAAAAAAGTCTAGTTTGGTCAAAAGTTAATTTCTTCAATTTTTGAATTTAGTGCGTTAAAACTGAACCAAAAAAAATTAACCTAACTTGAAATAAACGAGATGATAGTTTAAATTTTTAATTCACACGGTACGACATTTCTTCTCGCTGTTCGAAAAATGTTTTCTCATTTTCTTTCGAAATTTTCCACCTACCAATACTTTTTTTTTTAAATACGAGAATTAAAATAAAAATGCTTCAATCAATACGGTTAATTAACTCAACGCGTTAAAAAAAAAAAAAAATTTACCGAGCTGACAAACATAATTAATATCGACCCGTCGCTTTGAGTTTATATTAACTTTTGACCTGATGACGACGCCCATCCTCGGTATTAATATTGTGTTTTCTCTGTTGACCACCGTCGCCGTCGTTACAGGTACAACGTGGAGGATATGTACACCGACGCGTCCGTCAAGTCAAAACTGATTATCAGCAAAGTGAACGCGGCGGACTCGGGCCGGTACGTGTGCGTGGCCGAGAACTCGCTGGGCAAACACGAGGCGGCCATGGAACTGGAAATCAAAGGTGCGCAGAGGTCGTCTTCTTCTTCCTCCTCTCCAAGCCCTCAAAACCGTTCAAAATGGGAAATTTCACGAAACAATAGTTTAAACGTGACATTTTTGAAATATTTCGACGAACGAGATATACTTCAAGTGACCGAAACGCGGTATATTATACGATTAGATGATCAGTCACCGATTCGGGCGGGTTACAATTTGAATTCGATATTACCCGTCCGTTACGATCGAACTGAGGGTCGCACACCTGTTGTTAACCCGCGTTAAAACTGTAAATTTAACTCGCGATGAGAAAAATTTTTTCGAGATTTTTACCACAATCGAACTTCATTCGTCCAACGGTCGGTACGGATTTCAATCGATCGATTAAAAGAGCGATTATTTCCAAGAAACGATACAACAAAACTGCAGTTTTGATGCGAAAACGTTCATAACTTTTGAAATTTTTTGACCCGGTTAAACCTAAATATGACGCTTAGATCGTGCGAAGTCTTAGAGATTCTAAACGAGAAAATCGTAGGTTTTACCAAATTCGAATAAATAGTTAACGCGAAAATTCGAATTTTCGATCGTCGTTTTACAAAAAAATTCTTCAAATTTAACACCATCTCGGGTTGAAAAGATATTCTGTAGGTGAAACTTTTAAAAAATAAATAATTACAAAAATAATAATGCGACAACGGGTACTAGGAGTTCGGTTTGAATACGGCAACGGCCGTTGAGCAAGTAACAAGTAACAACTAATATTGAAATTTAAAACAACTCATTAATAGTGTTTTTAAACAGAACGTAAGATAGGTGCCAATTTATTTTTGATCGCGCTGTTGCTGCACTCAGTGCTTGTGTTCTTAACAAAAAGTTTTTTCATTTCAAGATTTTGTGAAGTATTTCAAACACCATAGTGGACGGACGGCCTACTGGGGGTGTCCGACAGCTAGTATTTCGAAAAATTATTTTAACATTTTATTTTTTATTATTTATCTTGCAGTTCTCGGATCGCCACCGGACGACCTGTCGTGCAACATGACCACACCGAACAGCATACGGCTGCGGTGGACCGACCTAAACGCCAACAATTTGATGGGCGAGTACGTGCTTGGATACGTGCTCACGTACTCGAAGGTCGTGCCAGCCGACGACTTGATTAGTGAGTTGTCCGTTTCGTAGCGTGAATAAAAATATTATAAGTCTGCGAGCAGAGAATGATCTACAAAAAAAAAAAGTCGCCACTACCATTATACGCTCATTGGGTGTGTTTGGAAGAGGTGTATCATACGTTCAATACGAATCTGAGCGAGCTCGGTTGTCTAGTTTACGTCCTGCGATAAGAACCAACAATGAAAATGGTCGGAAAATTCCGAAAAACGTATCCGGCGTGTAAAGAATATTAGCTTAACTACATTCTTCGCTTCGTTAAAAACGCAATTAAAAAAACAGAACGCTTTCGAGAACACATTTTCAGCTATTTTCAGGAAATATTATTTGAAATCCATAACCGACGTATACTGTGCATAAGGCGTTTCGAAAGAATTTCTTCTTCCGTGAAATATTTTTTAACCGATAAAATTATTCATCGAGTAACGTGACCATCACGTCACGGACGATTGTGATTTTCAAAGATCTTGATTTCTTTCAATCACCATTGAAACACACAAGTATAACCTTACTATTACGATTATACCTTTGTATTTTTTTCTTTCCCTTCTTTTGGCATTTACTTCTCTTAAATAGTTTTCACTATATTCTTCCACTCTTCTCTGCTATGAGCTAACCCTCTCCATTCTCGTACTCCTATTTTTTTAAGATCTTTTTCCACTGAATCCATTCATCTTCTTACCTTTTTCTTTTCTTCGAAAAACCTTTTTGATTTCGGGAACCAACTTAACCTTTCGGCCTTTTCTATTCCAATTGCAATTTCTTTTTCTTGACGTTCAGCATGACTCCTGTAGGTACTGGAATTCATTTACTTTCTCAAAGACAATCGATTTTCATGCTCCTCTTTCGAGTCCTCTTCATTCTCTAGTAGTATATCTCGTTATCTTCGTTTTTTCCGTATCGATTTTTCGTGTTCGGTGTCATTTAACGAGCTTCCCAACATATTTGAATCGTGTGCGAACCCTGCAAGCACCCGAATCTTTCGCTCTTTATTATTAACACTTCCGTCAGAGAATGTTATACGCCCTAACCGTATCACCTCCGAGAAAATTCCGCCGAGTGTAATAATTGTTCCGTGCGTATAATCTATGATTGCTCGCAGGCAGAGAAAACGTTTTCTCGAATCAGATTATACGAAATCGTTCCAAAGTATTAAATTATTATTAGTATGACGGTAGTTTAATAAACAATCCCGTTGCCTCGGGCGCTCAATGAACATCGCGAACACACCAACTTTTATGGTAAGTCAAAAGTGTACGATGCTATCGCAAACACATCGATTAGCGGATTTTTCGATTAATTATTAATTGCCAGAAACTTATTTAAGTCTATAATTACGCTGCCATCGCAACACACCCGTCGATATTTTCAAAATGTGTTTTACCGACTGCTTACAAGTCGCAAGTATTTTTTTTAACTCATTTTGTTTAAATTTTTTGATTGATGTCTTAATACTAATATCATCCGTCATAGTATGACGTCGTGATCATGTATTATTACGCAGTGTTATTATAATGGTTTTTTCGATAAACTAGAATTTTTATCATACTTAATAACATTACGTTTAAACATTGAAAAGTATTTAAATCTCGCACAAGCCGAAACGGTATTACCGAATAAGATAAAGTCGTTTTACGTTGTTTCGTGTGTAAATCGTGTTTTTTAATCAAATAACGTTGACAAAACACGATAAATACAACAATAGTATAACCCATGCTCGTTTGTTGAGTCTTGTGGACAGTTTAAAATCTAACGATGATATTCGTTAACAATACATAATATTTCACAGTGAAAAATAGATACCGTAAAATTCATTGTTTAATTTTTTTTACTAAATAGTTAAATCGCATTGAAATAAATAATATAAGGTATGAGCAGAATGCTCGTGTTTATCGCGAAAACAATAGACAGACAAAACAGATTGTCAAATAACTACATCATAAACGACAAAGTAACGGAAAAGAAAAATTAATTCGATTGTAATTTTAATCGATAATTTCTCAAATATTGGGTTTTTTTTCAACCATAAAAATCGTCTATTACTTTGATTCAAATCTACGTGTTCAAATGATTGTTTAAACTTTCAGAATTTTTGCGTTTTTTTTTAAGTGTTTCACAATTTTATTTTTATAAAATATTTAATCAAAACGTTTTTTTATTGAAAAACAATCAAACTTTATACCTATATAGGTATTCTTTAATAACTCAAAACCATCGACGAGAGACTACATTTTTAATTTTTTAAGTATAAATTTAAATTGACAAAGTAATTGTCGAATTCCCCGCGGAATCAGTCGAATTATAAGCAAGTAAAATATTATTTTTAAAAAGTATTTCGATCGTTTTATACATATGCATTCGGTAAACCGTGTATCGTTATCTATTGCTAAGGATCGACTTTAACTTATTTATAAAACGTCACTAACATAGAATCAGGATTTTCCTGGTAAACAACACCGTCTGAACGATGGTCTTTTACAATTATTTGGCAGATGTCCGAGTGAAAAATACATGTTAAAAACTCAGTTAAGGCTTCTTAGTGCCAAAATGAAGGTTCGTTTACCAAGAAAAAAAATGACCGTGTTGTATACGACAACACCTTGTAATAGTATTACGATGTTTTTGTACAGAGTGAAAACAAAACACAATGCATATATATTTATATGTATAAACAATAAAAATGATGATAATAGTCTTGTCGAAACACAATTAGCAGAATTATAGCGCATTATTGTTGTTAAAAAATATTACTTTGACATGTTTGTAGAAATTGACTTTGGCTGATGTTCGACTAAACTGTAAACAAGTTTCGTTAGTTTGTACGTATTTCACCGTGTTGAGTCTTGTACTCTTTCGATGTAGGTAATTAACTATTAGTGACGACGAACAATGTCCACCGCAAAACGACTCGTTTTGTTACTAAATATTTTTTAGGAAAAAAAAAAAGTTCTGTGTGATTTCAGTTATTAATTTTCAGGCGAGTACAACGAAATAGAAGTGTTTCACAACGGCGACGACGCGACGATATCAAATCTCGATACGTACACCGATTACGTATTTTCCATCAAAGTGAACACGGTGCAAGGACCGGGAAAATCGAGCAAACCGCTTGTTTGCAAGACTTCGGAAAGCTGTAAGAGAAGTTCACATTTTTCAAACTCGTTTATGTAGTGTATATATAGCCGACATTCGGTGTTTATGAACTAAAATATTATTTTTATAGTCGTCATAATATCAAATAATACGAAAATATTATTATATAAAGCGGTACTCGTTTGCTTTTTACAAAAATATTAATCGACACTTGTATATTATGATCAATAGAATCAAATAGAATTAAAATATCGTATAGTACGAGATGAGCCGTGATTTCGAACGTGACGTAACAATGAAATAAATGTTGAACCGAATTAAAAATGTACAAAAAAGCGAGTATGTTTAAATAGAAACATTTTATTCAAAATTCAGTAGGTACAGTTTGCGTAGTAGATAAATTAGTCAATTGTAGTAGATCTTTTTTTCTAATTTGACTAAATACGAATGTTTTTGAACGACGTAACATTTTTAAGTCATTAGGTTTGAAAATTTTCACAGGCTTTTCGTGTTTGTATACAAATATAAAATGGTTAAATTCAAATATTTTTCGGAAACCATACATTTCGTTCGATCATAATCTATTGCTAAGCACGTACAAAGTATAAACACTATGGACATCTTGAATTTTTAACAACCATAATATTATTACCACACGCGACGCTATGATACTCGTCCGAAAGTCAGGTCGTTTTAATCGATTTCACCTGTATAACGTTACAGTACCAGAAGCTCCAGCCGGTTTAAAATCCATGCTTTTGTCGTCGAACACGGCATTTGTCTCTTGGATACCACCGAAGCACCCAAATGGAGAAATTCAGCGATACACGCTTTATGAACGAGAAGTAATTTTTTTCATCATTTTCAAACACGCTAATTGATATGGTTATTTAAACGTTAGCTGAGAATTTATGTATACTATAACGCTGTTTCCCGCTAAAACGGCATCGTTGCGATTCGGGTGATATTCAAAAACTACACACTCCAGATTCAGTCGATCTACATATTATGTATTTTCAACCTATCGATTTTGCGAAACATTTCATACGATACGACCACAATAAGTTTTTCTAGCGGACGAAATATGTTATTACAAAATATATGATGATTTTTTTTTCGATTGCAACGATATTACATTACTATCTGTGTGAATAGAAAACGGTTTTAACATACACGCGATTCGAACGAAAAGACTCTTCTAGTGGTCGCTACAAAGCGGAGGAGATCGTTGTTTTATTCTGCTACAGATTGCGCGTAGAGCATATTATGAAATGTTTAACCGAAAAACACGAAAAATATCATTTTTACATAAAAAATAAAACTCAATTCCAATTTCGCATTGACATTATATTGTTGTGGTGTTGTGCGTCTTTCAGAAAGTAAACGGAATACAAGGAGCTGTCAAGTCTCAGTCGTACGAACCGAGCGTCCGGAATGTTCAACTATCCCTGTCCAGACACGCCAGCAGCTATTTATGGTGGTTAACTGCCACGAACAGCGTCGGCGAGAGCGATAAGTCGCGGACCGCCACTCTGTCGACGGCGAAGTCCGGTGGTGAATAATATTATCTTCTTCTTCGTCTCAATACCCTCCGGGAGTTTTCACCGCAATCGCTAGATCCCTCCATTTCACTCGATCCTGTGCTAATCCTCCGCACTCTTCGTCTCCCCTTCGGTCAAGGTCTTGTTCTTTCTCCCGGTCACCCCCGGCGTGTTTTTTACCGTTCCACTCCAGTACAGCTCTTATACCATCATCATTTGTCCTCGTCGAGGATTCATTGTCCTCGTGTGCGTTGGATAGTAATACTATGTTATAGCGTTTTTTCCGTACAAATTTTCTAGAGAGACCTTGACTCGATATAGTCAACTCTCGAAGCACGATCGAAAGATTTTCCGTCCCGCGAGAAGTACGCGTCAAAAAACAAAAAAAAATTTTTATTCGTTTTTGATACGTTCGAAGTCACTACTAATGAGTATGTTCAATATCCGAGGGGCCCGAGCACTGTTGTTTAGCATTGTTTGCGTTGTCATATACATACGTTCAACGATAAAACTTGAAACTCGTTAGAATACGTCTTTAATGAAAAATAGTCGTATAATAATAATAGTCTTGGCGTGCAACAAATATCGTTCCGGGTCAATTGAGAAAACGTTCTTTTTTTTTTTTCTACCCGAACATTCGATTACGTTCGTCGTAGACAGTCTTTGGATAGGCGTCGGGAGACGATAAACAAAAATATGCTGTCGTATCGTTAGCGGCCTCAGCGCTCGGATCGGGGGGCGGTGCTTCCGCGCACTGTTACAAAAACATTCCCTTCAAGTTTACTTCGCCGTGTGGCCTGATGTGAGAAAATCCAATATCGAACTCCTCTACTCTTACACTCGACAGCATCCCGACCCTTTGATTTTAATTTTTTTTTTTTTTTTTTGTTATAATCGAATGATATAAATTACTAAAGTATCCCGTAACTTTTATCGCCATTCTTTTTCGATCCCGCAGGCACGCCGGCGGCCATCGGAAATTTTCACTCGTCGCGGCACACCAAATGGCACGCGGACGTCGACGTGCCGTGCGTCGCGTCCGGCGTACCCGCGCCCACCGTGAAATGGACGCTGGACGGGCAGCCGGTGGACTTGAGTTCTCGCCGTTCCGTCTACGAAAACTTCACGCTGCACTTGGATTCCGTGACCGGACAGGACACCGGTAACTACACGTGCACCGCGTGGAACGTTTACGGGTCGGAAAACGTGACTACATCGCTGCTGGTCGTGGGCAAGTTATTATTGATAACAGTTATGTTAGTTGGCCAATGAAAAAAGTAAGAAATTTTGTACGCGAGAGTGTAACGATCGGTGTGTTGTACCGACATATATATGTATATAGTGGATAAGATGAGATGTAGAGAGAGAGAGAGAGAGAGAGAGAGAGAGAGAGAGAGAGAGGAACGGAGAGAGCAGACCGAGATGGTTTGGTCGTGATGCGAGAGACCCGAAACCGACGACGAGACGGATAGGAACGATTACGCGATTACGCGAAGTGAACGATCGCGACGATAGTGGAGAGAAGATACAAGGGTGGACGACCCCGAATAGTTGACGTCGAAGGAGAAGAAGAAGAAGAAGAAGAAGAATATTGAACAGTTTACGCACGATGTTTAACTGACACGGTGGCAAACGATTTCACAACAGTTTCGAATTTTTATAAAAATTTTATCGAGATGAAAATTGACCGCGAATGCGCGTTTTATCCGCGATATCCGCGAACACTACTCGTTGCTCGAAACGTGGAATACACCGGGGGGAAACGGGCTTAATACGACGAACCGTTTTTTTTTTTTTTTTTTAAACTCGATTTTTGAACATTAACATTATATTGTAAGCTAAAACCGGAAATTAAATGTTTTTTTTTTTTTCTACTATCCTCACTAAAATATTATTTATGAACACACTATTAATAAATCATTCAAAAATCCGAATTTTTAAAAACAATGTACTACGTCTTTTCGTCGCCCCCGAGGGGTCGGGTAAAACGACACGCCAATTTTCATAAATATTATTACGGCTGAGTACACCTACATTGCGAGAAGTGCAGGAATTCAGTACGATTTTATTTCGAACAGAGTTTAGTTAGTACGTATAAGTTATAACTATTTGGGTAAAACTACGTATCGCGACATGTTGTTTTCCCCGAAAAGTTTTTTAATAGACCGTTTGGCTCTAATGTAAAGTAGTTACGAGACCGCATGTACACTGAGGTCATAGTTCTTACCTCTTGTTCTGCGACGTAGGACAATTTCATAAAATAAAAAAAAATTACATTTTAAAATGTTTAAAAAAAAAAACGTCTTCGCCAAAAATAAAACACATTTCGATTTGTCGATTCTATGATGAGTTACGATTATAAGCTATCAATATTTGGAATAGTAACAGAGACAGTGTGCGTAACGCATAAATAAAGAACCGCTCTTTTTGATCATCACAAAACAATATTTCAATGTTGCCGACGTAAGCCTGCATTTTCCCCTACAGTTCTGATTTACGTAGCGTAACGTCGGATCGCGTAAAAGTCGCGAATAGAATTAAGAACCGAGACGTGCAAATAAGTTTTTGAAAAATGTTAAATGTTAAGGGTACCTGGCGTCACCTGCACGGTATTTCGAGCGTCGAGTAGAGAATATCATACAATAAATATATCCGAATACTATTTCAGGACGCTTTATATTTTAGTGTGTAATGGGAAAAAAATAAGCGTCTTTTGCGCAAAAAATTTGGTTTTCTTCGTAATCAGCTTTCTTTATGAAAAAAAAAAAAAAATAATAATACTTGCGAAACAATACCACCGAAGAACGCCCGGTGTAATGACATTTTTCGTTGAACGCAGAACCGCCAAAACCTCCGATCCTCGGCATGGTCAACGTTTCGTGGACCAACGTCACGGTCAACTGGACGACAGCGCCGCGCACGTACGCCGTGCAGCAGTACCTGCTTTCTTACAAATACGTGAACGTAAGTCGATCTTGTACCAAAACACCGCGTAATCAGTGCCGGATTACCCATAAGGCGGAGTAGGCGCCCGCCTTGGGGCCCTACTCATTTAAGGGGCCCCGTGAAAACGAAAAACCACAATTTTTTTAAAGATTTATGTAAAAAATAATTTTGTTGGGGCCCAAAATTTTAATTGCCTAGGGGCCCACCAATGTTTAATCCGGCACTGCGCGTAATGTAGGTACAAAATATGCCTTATGCGCGATAGGTTTTTCAAACCCGAATCGTGTGTTAGCTCGCGTGAAAAGTGTTTGTGGGAACATATTTTTATATTAAGCCGATTCGATTACGAGCACCCATCTGAAAGGGTGAACGGTATCACCGGTGTCGGAATTTGAAAAACTCAGGGGACCGCTGCGGCCGTTGTGTGTGTGTAGATTGTTCCGACTTGTCGCAGCCGTTCGTCGGACCACAAGCTGGGGAAGTGAATTCAAAAGGGCATTTTGTAAACACACTGTGGGTCCCCTTTCGATTCGAGTATCGCTAAGTACAAGTTAATAGTACCGACGGTAGTGAATCGGTTTTTTTTTTTTTTTTTTTAGATCCCGGTTATTAGTTTTTAACAAAGCCGGGGGAAGTGTAATACGCATTTTCATTCGACTCGAGACCGTACATAGACGCATTCTGAAATCGTAATAATACAATCTCGTCAACCTACATTATCGTTTTGGACTTTCGCAGGAACGGGACAACATGTACACCGAGCTATCGCTGCCTCCACACCTGAACGCGTACACCCTGTCCAACGTGAAATGTGGCACGACGATCGCGTTCAGCATTTCGGCCAGTAACCGGGTCGGGCACGGGACGCAGAGCAAACCGTTCAACGTGAAAACGTTGCAGGGCAGAACGCCGATCGCTCCGCCACAAAACGAAGTAAAAAATAATCTAGAAGAACGCGTCATTTCTTCGCGAGAGAAGAACCCCCCTCGTTAAACCACGAACTCTTACCGCGGTTTCAGGCTATCGACCAGATGGTAACCGGATTCCTGATTCATCTGGAAAAATGGAACGCGAAACATTGCCCGATCACGCATTTTTCCGTGTCCAAGAGACCGGCCGCGGAAAAGGATTGGACCACGGGTAACGTTGTTCGGGCGATACTTGTCGTCCGTCGACTATTTTTTTTGTTTAATTGACATTTACATTTTTTTCTCCGGAAAACCGTGAACGGGACACGGAAACCGTTCGTTAACATTTTGTTTGTTTAGAATCTGAGCGTAGCGCGCAGAAAGCGCAGTATTGTTTTTTTTTTTTTTTTTACAGTGAACGCGATTCGGCGATTTCGACCATTTTTAAAGGGTAATGTTTCATAAAGCAATCGAAAACGCGAAAAAACGCCGTCTCGGTCTGCTTCGCCAATATTTGTGTACAGTACGAAGTTTCCTCTTCTACACTCTTAACCTACCCGAAAAAATTGTCGCAAAAAAATAATTAATTTATAGCCTCGCTCAAAATCTAATACAGTGAAGTTTCAACAATACATATATATATACGTATTTTCGATAATTTTCTGTGATATTTTACGGATTAGAATATTGGCGGTTTTTTGCATTGCGAGACGGGCGAGGAGTGTGTTAGAAGTTATCACCGTTATACGTTTTCAACCGATACTCGTCTAAATATAGAACATTATATTGAACGCGAAATCGATTAATCAATTGGACTACCCAAAAAATCAACGAGAAAACGGTCGATGGTTACAGCTGATTACCACGCTAACAACCGTAATACTTTTGAATGAGAATATTGTCCGAAACACATTATTTTTTTTTTTTTAATCACAGTATTTTTGTATTTCTTACTTTGGTTAAGAGATTCACTAACAAAGTAAAAAAAACCGGTGAGTTACACTGGAAAAATGTTCGGCCGAGAATCGGCACCAAAAAAAATATAGTTTTACTTATTCGTAAATTCGCGTCGCCAAAATTTGAAAATTCTGTAACTTTCTCCAGCTGATTAAAACAATAAGGGGTTAAAAACAAAAACCGTTCGTCAATCTATACGACTTTTGCGCATCATTATTATATTAATTACAGTGAATGAAAATATTTCGCCAAACGGGATCTACTCTGTCGAAAATTTAGACCAGTCGACCGTCTACAACATTTTAGTAAAATGCTACAACTCTGCCGGAATGACGTCGACGGTTTACACGGCTGCGACTTTAACGGCTTACGGCGGAGGTTTGTTTCCGCAATAATATTGTAACGTTGAGAGTTAGGAAATCATTCACATTGTTTGTAATACGAATTACTATTGTATGCTCTCAATTTTTCAGTCGGAAAATACGACAAGGAAGCGTTGTCGGTAAACGACCGGATATGGCACACGATTTACATTATGTGGCCAATCGGTCTGGCCGTTTTATCACTTATAGTCGTCAGCGTTTCGTTGGTCGTGTGCTACAAATACAGTAAGATCATTCGATATACTATTATTTGATGTTATGTTCTAAATAATTAACTGCTGCGTAACTGGCATATTTATGGACCTTTGATTACCAAAAAAAAAAAAAAAAATAATCATGAAATTCAATTTTCAACAACATGGTCGAATTTAACCCCTATAACTTTGGGAAAAAAAATTCATTTTAAAAGTTTGGCCAACCACGATAGATCGATAAGTATCATAATATAGATTGTACGTTTAAAGTTACAGACTTCTAACTACAAAATTCGTACCGACGTGAAAGAACTTTAAATGCGAAAATACGATTTTCGAACTGTATCGAGTGGCTAAAAAATAAACAAAAATGTTTTAAAATATTTTTCAGAGTCATCGTAAGCCTAGTGTATATCAACTATACGTATCAAACTAAATCAAACCATTTAAGAAAAAAAAAAAAAAAAATGATGGGATATTCTCCCTTAACGCTTGTTTTTGCGCATCGGTGGGTGGGACGGAGTTTGGGGCGCGATTCCCCTAATCATATATTTTTAAGCAGTTTTGTAGATTGATAAACAAGCTAGTTATTGTCTTCCGAATTCGTATAACAGTATAAGAACAAAAAAACAATTATGTGTTGAACTCTCGTGTAGGATACTGATTTTTATACGAAAACACGGTAAAAACTGCTGCAGTTTTATCCTAAGAATTTTGGCGTGGCAGGTCGTGTTAAAATTAACATTGAAAATTGTCTTTTCTAAAGTGTTTACAACCGGTGTTTTGTGTGATATCGAATTTAACTTGATCCTACCCTAAAATACGTTCACGGCCATTCGGATGTTTTTACGTGATCATCATCCGTAAATCAATTCTGATTTAATTTATGACTAAAATTTTCGAATTCCACTTCACATTCGATATTTTGGACGGTCGATTTTATTTTTTGGTCAAAAAACACCCAAGCGGTGGACGTTTTGCACGAATTTGGAAAAAAATCGTTTCTTTTATATCAAGCAAGAATTCTCATTAGATTATGACGGTAAATAAACTAGAACTCTTTTCTCTTTCATAATGTCTAATATTTAAGGGAAAATTCTCATTTTTTAAATTATTGTATTTTGGATATTTTTACGTAATTATCTTCCCAAAATTTTGATTTCAATGTAATTTAAATGTGTTCCGCGGCGAATTCCAGTCAATTTTCATGTATCACAGTAAATTTTTTTGGTGATGGATTTTTTTTTGTCGAAAATCACCAAGCCTGACGTTTTTCACGAATTTAACCGACATATTTTGGAAAATCGTACACAAAAATAAAAAAATAAAGGTCAATTTTTGTCGTTTAAGTTTATTTTTCAGAACCGTTATTCTTCGGATGATATTTTCTCGGGTGCCTATACTATATTATCTAACTATTTGTCGGAAACGCGCTTTAACTCCATATTGAGATTTACAAAGTCAAAAATATAAAAACTGTCGTTATCATTATAATGTTTACCGGCCATTGCGATAGAGCTGTAACGAACTGTTCTACTAATATTACTTTGCAGTGCCGGCAGTAGGTAAATCACTGAACTATAGTGAACAAAAACATTTTTTTTTTTTTTAAATAGTGGTCAATACTATAGTTTTTAACTAGTTGTAATAGTTAAAATTTACGCTGAACTGAATTTTAAGGGCATCTGTACAAAAAGAACCAACGCCATTTGGAAGCGAACAACATGATTTTAAAACATAACAGCTGTTCCAAGTCGGAAACACACTCGGACGCGTACGAAACGTGCACTCCGTTTAAATCGAAAAGTACCATATTAACCAACGACGAGTCAAGTAAGAGCTGACGTGAATATTGCAAAAAATAAAAATTATCATTTAAAAGTACAGAAATCGAACAGTGGGTGGTACCCGCACTGATAACAGTTTCTGTAAATATGAAAAAAAAAAATTACTTTTTTTTTATTTGAAGCTGTAAACGGCGTATGAATGTAATATGCATTGGGTTTTTTTTTATATAAATTTATTACGGTATTATTGTTGCGTTTCGTTCCGAAATCAGAATTTTTTAAAAAATGAAAAAATATGTTTTGAGAAAATTTCGATCGCTCAAAACATTTAGCTTTTAAACTCGCCGAAAATTGTTTTTTAGTTTTTTTAATTTTTCAATACCAAGATTGTAACGCACTTTTAATAACAAAATACTACATTATTTTCCTAACGCGCGATTTTCAAACGACGTAGACTGTTTTTAGATAACTTAATTCGTCTAGTACCTTACACACACACACACACCTAAACTCGACTTCGACGCGATTCCGCGGAATCGTTGTTCTTATCAAACATATAAAACTTGTAAATCGTACTTCCAAAACCTCGAGAACATAATATTAGGTATACATAATCTATGTGCTGTAACGATTGACTTAATTTTTTCCAAAATTGTTAAAACTGAGTGGTGGTTCCAAAACGTAGTTGCATAAATGTGGAATAGGTACGTTTTAATTTTTTTTTTTTTTCCCTCAAAGATTACAACGAAATTTCACCGTACGCGACGTTTCAAATATCTCCGTCGAAATCTCCGGCGAAAAGAAACAAACAGTGTTTTTGCACAAACTGCGGTGAAAATATGGAGATATGCAACTGCAACAGACTGGTAATAAATACCGTTTCGTTTTACGACACTCGTGCCCAGTGTCGGGAATAGGAAACAATCTAGAGCAGATTAATACGACTCGAATGGTTACTCATTTTTTTTTTTTTCTTTTACTTGATTGTAAAACGAATCGTACAGTGTTCGTTTAATTGTTATAATATGCATTGCAGTTTAGAGATATTTGATTTAAAAATCATTTTAATATCAACACGCAAAGCCGAAGATTGTCGACACTAAATTATAAATGCGCCGAACAAACGAATTTTTTTCTGTTTCTAACATTTAGGACTATTTTGTCAGTATTCTGCAGTCCACGAGAGAACGGCCGCAAAATCTCGTCCGTATAGCTGCGCGTCAACAACCCGTCCAGTAGTGAAACGGAACTGTGATGGGAGAAAATCCTTCGGTACCGATGCGCGGATCACGGTCGTTCTCTCGTGGGCCGTAGTACTGTATGCGCGTTTTCAAAATAAACATCTTTAAATAATCATGATGAGTCCGTCATAGGTCACTTACTACTTTATCTACGGTTATGCACATAAAAATTCGTATTAAACATCATAAACACTGCCTACTTGTCTAAATAATTGAACGATATTCGAAACGTGGATAGAGTTGAACTGGACTGAACGGAATCTCTGAAAAATTATTCTGTACTAGATAAATCTAATTTTATTCACTGCTCGTTATTTTGACCCGTTTCAGTACTGTTCGCAAATCGACTATACTGCAAACTTTGTAAGAAGACCCATACCGAAACGAGCGCCATCGTATTCGGACAACAACAACGAAGATTCCAAAAGTCACGGATCCGTTCATGAATTCTGTAAGAGGACAACGTTATTGACAGATTTTCTCTTTATCATCGTCTTGCGAAACCGCTATATTATGTGCTTATGTTAAATTTAAAGCAATGCAGATGAACAGAATCCCTCCAAAGTGACCTATTTTTTTTTCATAAATATATAAAAAGAGCATTTAGATTTGCAATCCTAAATGTGGAAAATATACGATTCAAGGCACCATTTGCCGTCAAACAACGAAAAAAACGTAGATGTTACACCAGTTATTGTTATTCTAAACCTTAAAGTTTTAATAAAAAATAGCGAGAAAGGAAACAGTCTCCTTCGATACAAGTTCTTTACGAAATTTTCCATTTCTATAAAAAAAATTGCTAACAAAAAAAAAAAACGACTATAACTGTTTACCGTCGAATTCTCTTACAAAATCATATAATATAATACCTATAGGTATCTAATATTATAATAGTATACGGTTTTATGGATCGCGTTGAAAAACGTATAATAAAAATGAATCGACGTCCTCCGAAATTAATACTTAAATATGTACGTACAAAAAATATTCGTTAGAAAAATTAAATTCATTGTGACGCTTATGTGCGATTTTTTTTATACATTCCACAGTAGTTTAGTAGTGGTGATAAAGCATTTTTTTTTTTTTTTTTTATTATTCAGACGACGTCGAGAGAAATTCAAAAACTTGCGAGTCTCTGAAAAAAACGAAAAGAAGGTTGCTACCGTTGCCCGAGTAAGTCGTACACATACAGCTCGTATTATTGTTATTTTCACATTCTTTGTGGAACGATGTGTGATTATTAGTTTCTGTTTTTTTTTTTTCTCCGTGAACAACTCAAAGGGCAGTAAAAATGCTCCAAAGTCGGTAACTTTTCCGATAGGTCCGTGGACTCTGATGGTACAGCGTACTTCGAGGGTGAAAAAGTTACAATAAAAAAAACTGAGCAAAAATTAAGTAAAAACGTTAAAAATTACGGCTAACGTGGTTTTCGACGATTTAGTCTGTTTGTTGGCCGTAACTAATGATCAGAATAATCTGAAACATTCGCGCAATATCGAAATAAATAACAGTTACAGGTTTGATACAGGTTTCGAGTGATAACTTAAAAATTTTCGAAAATGTTTTGATCTTTATGCCCGATCTCGGATAGCGCGTGTAGGTCGCGAACGGTAACTCGTTGTGGGGGGGGGGGGGCTCGTAGATTTTCGATAGCTCGAGACACAAGAAATACAATCAAAAAAAAAACTATGAGAAAAACGTTGAAACTTACCGTCATCGGACATAACGTTATGATCGATGTACCTGTTACATGTTACATTACATTACCATGTTACATTACCGTGTAACAGACACGGTCATTGGCCGTTATCGTAGACGATTATAATACGAGTTAGAGGTGTTCTTCTTATTTTCGTTGATTTTTTTTTAATCGTTCAATAACCGAAGTTTTTTTTTTTTTTTGAAGAACAAAACTATGTCGTGACCCGACTGCCCCCCAAAAGGACTCCCGAGAACCGTAATATCAACGCGATAGTAATAATTTCTGGACGTTTTTAGTTCCAGACGAGGATCCAGTCAGAGTTCCAGGGAGAGCAGGGGCGCGAACTTGCACGAGACCACGTTCATAATGCCCGTGCAGCGTCATTACGGGTCGCGCAACGACTCGGACGAGGACGAAGACGGAACGATGAGCTCCGGTCGCGGAACCAGGCAGGTTTCGCGTAGAGTATGCTATTAGACATTATGGTGTAATCATGATGATATAAGTTTCCCCGTGTATAGAGAAATAAGGTAAACATTATATCGACACTTTTATTTTTTACTTATTTAAGACGATTATTGTGTATTAAAAATTATTATACGTTATATCCTTATACCACATTACCACGTTTAGTACTTTAATTAAAATTACACGTTTAATTATAAATTTATATATATATATATATTATATTATTACGATAAAATAAAGTATATGTTTATCGATGTTAGATTCGAGTTGCGATGCGAAGATGTCCCGCGAGAAAAAAAATTATTAATTATCAGTGTTGAAACAATAAAATTTTCTTTTCGCGTATTGGAAAAAGTGTTTTTCTAGCCTCCTTGGTCGCGGCCAAACGAATGTGCGGTTGGTGCACTGATATATAAATACACGCGGATCGCGGGTACCGCCACCATGTTGGGCGGGAAAAGAACGGAACGTTTTGATAATCACGCAGCTAAAAAGGACGTTTCGTCGAGAAAAAAACGACAAATGTTCCTCGGGAAACGCGCGTTTCTGGGTCGTGTTACAATCACATAATAATGTATTCTATACCAGTGGTTCCCGAACTGTGCCTCCCTTGGGACGCGCGAGCTTTTGGCAGGGGAGGCGCGTGGTAAATATTGATATTTTAAAATCAGCGATAATTTTGTTGAAATGTCACAAGTCATAAATAACTATTCCGAACAAATATTTCACTATTATGTTTTAATACACTCAACACATCTTCACAAGGTAGAGAAACTCATATTCTGAAATTATATGATAAACAAGGGTTGCTTTTATTAAAAAAAATCGACAATAGGCAAAGGAAACTGACCGAAGAAAACGGTAAAACCACGTGTGTTTTTTACTTTTAAAAAGTTTTCTCAAATGATCATGAATTATCGACGGGCTCACTAAAAATAATTTCTGATCATCTGACGACTCTTAAAAATCATTTCGAGAAACATTTTTTCAGAAGACACCAAACAATGCGATCGGATTAAATATCCGTTTAGTGTAAAAACCATTACCAAATTTAACAACTACTGAATCGATATTTCATCCGATTCTTCGTTTGGAACGGCATTAAAGATGAATATCCTGAAATATCCAACAGAGCTTTGCGTGCGCTACCGTAAAGAAAAAAAAGATAACAGTATGATTCTACCATACAGAATCTATACGATTAGTCGCGTAAAAAAACGCCTATTGACAGAAGGCGAACACGGGGAAATACACGGGAAAAGCGTAACGCGCGCGCCGCACAAAAAAACGCGATCCTGTACGATTTCCAACCGTCAAAGCTAATGTTTTTGTCGGGAAATCGATCGGGCGAATAAAAACGACGTTGACACGTTGCAGTATAGTTACGACGACGATTCAAAGTAGAATCCGTTCGAATTTTTGACGAAACGATTCGTATCTTCGAAAATCTGATACTCGGGTGTACGTTTAATCCGTCCGCACCTCGGTCGGTGGCCCGAGAAAAAAAAAATTAAAAACGATTAACGGATCGCTCGGATCCGTTAATTTCTACATCGATTTAACACGTACCCGACGGGTAATGCGTTTGCATACTGTTATCGTCGTCCACCTGCAACGTTGAGTTTGGCCCGGACCTTACGAATCGCACCAAGTGATACAAATTGTCGTTTACGTTGACGTTCGCTTCACCGATCGGATGGTCGTTGGTGCCGACGTTGTAAACGACCACGACGTGTCCGTTAATCTTTAACCGAAAACGAAAACGAAAAATCAAAAAGCCCATCTTTTAGCTTAGGTATAATTTATATTATATTATATATTATACGTTACAAGTAAGGGATTTCAATATTACGTTCTATTTGTTTTCGAAATGTTTCGCTGTCTGAATGCGTCATTTCAAAATATAATATAACAATCAATTGATTGTTGTCTCGTAGTGAGGAAAGATGATGACACCCGTTGAGTGAATAATATACGACACTCTTTATTTTAGATTCTGATGTGTGTTTTATGAAATTTTAATAAATTTAAATTGGTAAGATACAAGTCCGATTCAAATTTCGAGAGGTTTCAAAGTTACTTAAGTATATAAAGTATATCAATAAGATTCTGCGATTAAATATTTGTTATGTAAAATAAAATTTGTCATCCAAACATAATGAATAAATATAATACGTTCGAACCACAACTCTCAAACCAGTGACCGGCCGCCCAGAGCGTCATGGGGGTGATCCTGGGTTTCGTTTTATTCATGTTTTTTTTCTTTTTTTTACCATTTCAAGCTGCAGATAGTCGCTGGATGTGGCGCTTTCCACGCGGAACAACACGCCATTCGACTTTGACGTGCTAAAACCCAAAGCCAGCAGGTCGTTTTGCATGTCGGGCTGTCGCCCGTCGGGAAACGCGTACGTCACGAGGCCGCCGCCGCCGCCGTCGGCGCCAAACTCGTAGGACACGGAAGCTGCAAAAAATTTTTCCAGGAACAATTAACAGCAGCGCGCTATAAACGATCATTTTTCAGACGAACGTTTCTCGATTCGCGAGCCCCGTGTAGTCGTAACCGACATAACTGACGCCTCTGAGGGGGTAGAACAATAAGGACACGAACGGAGAGTAGAATGGACTTGACCCGTTTGGATTTAGAAAACATTTAAGACATAGGTACTAGAGAAGCAGCCCTGTCGTTGAGGATCCTAACGGAAAAACAATCACGAGCATAACTTTTACATGTTATAATACCTTTTGTCCACCTCGAAAAGACTTTTTGCTCTATGTACATTGAGACAAAATGTTGGATATTTCAAAAAGACTAGGAGTAACACACAACGATCGTATTATAGTTATATAATATTATAAGTGAGCCAAATCTTAATAGACGGGATAGAAGAAGCAGCAAGAATCGGTAAAGGAGTAAGACAAGGATGCATTTTGTCCCCCGTTTAGTTACGTGTGTTGAAGGAGCTATACAAAAGAAATAAAAGATGAAGTACAAGTAGGATTCAGAGTGGGCGGGCAACAGGTACCAATAATAATAGCACTTTGCTTTGCAGGTGATATTGCGTTTTGCACCGAATAAGAAGAAGATTTACGAATATTACTCTACTTCGTAAAACGGAGGAGAATATCTTAGGAAATAACGGAATTAAAAATTAAAGATAAATAAAACCAAAGTCATGTCACGTGGCAAATTTAATAAAAAGCGGCTAAACATGAATATTAAATGTGAACCGGTTGCGCGAGTGCAAATTAGCTATTGCTGTCTAAAATAACCGAAGATGGTAAAAGCGAGTTGGACATAACAAATAGTAGATTGTACGGGGGAAAAAGAGAATTTCAAAACAAAAACCATTTGCCAAAGACAAACAGTGTTGGGCTAGACACGAGAAAAAACTTTCTGAAAATACATGTATAGTCGACACAAAAAAAAAAAAAGAAAATTATATTATTTTCAATTTCGTTCGAACCCCCTAAGGAGATAATTTGATTAGACGTTTAGTTTTGTTTTTGTGTGTTCAGAAGCAATAAACGCGTGCCATTACACTCTTTACGGTCAAACCGGTATCGACCGCCCCAATAAGTATCGCCTGCACGTCCACCGTTTCGTTAATTGGCAGTATGATATTGTACGCACGCTCGAACAAATCACAATTAAAATTTCAGGCGTACCGTAGGTAGATGCCAAACAAGAATTCGGGTACTCGGGATTTGATCGATTCTAAATTCGTAAAATACGACACGCTAATTTTTACGTTTTCCGGGAAGCGGAAATCATTTTTTTTTTTTTTTCTTAAGTACTTAAATTTATCCCAATTAAAATTACGTATCTACAGAACACATTACGGAAGCGATTCAAACAAAATCGGATTAGTACAGTCCGGCTTGTTGGCCTCTGTGAACAAGAAACATAATAATATACAGGCCCTTAAATCCGCCCTCGAACCGAGCGTCATTCGGTCGAGGATTTTTTCGCCAGAACAATAAGACTAGAGGTAGGTGGTAAGCGAATAAACGAATTCGGCCGTCACTCACGTTCAGAACAGGTCGGTCCGACGTACGCGGTCATGTCACAGTCGCACGAGTACGAATTCCACTGTTCCACGCACGTGCCGTGGTTATCGCACATGTCTTGCGCGCACATTTTGCTGAGACCTGTGTGTAATAACAGACATGCGTGTGCCGTCTTTATAATATGTCATCATTATATTTGTACTTTACTGTTTCAATAAAATCGAAACGTATCCAAAACAGCTCGACACTGCCAACGTTTGTAAGTTTTTTAAGATCTTGTTGATAAATATGATACGATACTATATAATGTCAGTGTAGAGTTGGAAAATTACAACTCTCCGGTCTTATGGTGCGCGATGGTTTCGTGCGAATCACAACGCGTTTACTAAACACGCGGTGCTCCGGCTAATCGACTAATCGTTGAAAAAATTCATTTTCGTAAACGCCAGGCCCTCGTGTCCAGAGATTTTTAAGAGGAGGTGGTGAAAACCTCGACGTTCGAAAATACAAAATATTATACCACGTCGATCGTATGAATATTATAAAAATAAAAGCCCGAGAACAATGTATAAAAGTCTGTCCCAACGCTGCAGAAATATTGCGATTATGTTTTCTAAGACGCGTGATTTTTGCCAGAATATATATATATAACCGTTTGGCAACGCACGCGCTTTACGCGACATCCACGACATAACTTCAGTGTATTATTTATAGTTTACGTCGTCGAAGGCAACACAAACCATATAAATTAAAATAAATTTTACACGATATTCACAGACCCCGAGGCTTGACATCAGCAAGTTATTTATTGTTTGATACAGACACATAAAACTTTTCCACTGCTCGTATAAATCAGTTTTATTTTGTATACGCGTTTAATGATTCTATAACACTAACCGGCTATCACAGTTCTTTCGATAATATTCTCGTACTTAAACTGACGACAAAATGTTTACCTATCGCAACAGAATAAATTTACGCTCTCCAGCAAGGTATTCCAACTTGAAACTTGATTCGACCCATTGCCTCTATTCACCCGTTTGCAGAGAAATTATCGACACGAATGAACGTTTCCCGGCATTCGCGATTCTGAGTGTAGCGAGACACAATAACGTGTTGGTTTCAAACATGATGTGTGCGAGTGTTTTCTTTTTTTTATCGTTCCGACACCGCGACAACTTCTTAAAAAAATCCGCTCCGATCTTTACACGCTATAATACCCGGATTCTAGTAACTCTACTTCAAATTTGAAAAAGTTACAAAATTGAAAAACTGTACGCGAGAACTAAAGAAAAACGTTAAAAATTTCGGTCAAAGTGTTGTTGATACCCATTTAGTTTTTTCGCCCAAACTTCGAAAATTATGATTGAAATGAGCTGAAGTTCTCACATGATGTATAATGTGTAAGAAGCAGGCCTGATACGAATTTTAACATGTCTTAGTGAACCATCCGATGAGTTCATGACGATAAAATTGAGGTTCCAAACAGTTTTGAGCTTTTTTCACCCATCATTAGGTATGGCGCGAAACAAAAGAACCTAACCTAACCTACGGCTTGTCACGGCTCAATCGATACGGGTGGCCACAGAATCGTCGGCAATCCGTCGAACAAGAATTTTCCGACGTTCTGAGTCCGCGATCTTAAACTCGCGTTGGTTTAGACCATTTTCCGACTATGGCGACCCGCGGTACCATTTATTGTGGCCCGTGAAAACTTCAAAACAAAAATGCGAAAATGTTCTTTGAAAGCGATCATTTTGGAAAAGGTTTTATAATAATTTGATCAAATTATCATTATAATAGCATCAACTCGTAAAAGTTAAGTTGATTTTAATCGAGCAAATCAACTCGTCCGCTAATTTTAGATTCTAAGCGCATCAAAGACTGTATTTTTCGTAAGCGACTTTTTTCTCAACAAACAGTTGTTTGCTACTATACGTTGTTGTACGTCAATTTAGTTGTGCGAAATAATTTAGTTTTACGTTTAAATTCAAAGTCGCTTTAGAGCGGTAAACTCGGGACACCAGAGCGGAAGGACACAAGGTATTATTATATTATATTATTGTTCTAAATATTTCCACAGGATTTTTTCTTTCTGAAACGTGTCACGTTTGTAGTATTGAATTTATGACAACGCTAACTGCATATTTTGATCCACTTTTTAAACTTTTATTGTTTTTCATTTAATTATTATAATTTATAAGCTTATACCTAATGGCACCTAGTAAAAGGTCTATAGTGTGGGAACATTTTAAGAAAACTTCTGACAAGTGTGTTATTTTCCAAATATGTAAAACAGAATTTAAATACCACGGAAACACAACTAATTTTAAAGGTACTATTTAAACATTTTTTTTAAAGTTATCAGTTTTATTATTTATAAGTTATCATTTTTTATTATAAACATCGTTCAGCTTCAGATATTAAGGTAGTTTTGGGAGGTCATAATTGAAATAACAGATTTTTAATTTTCACAAAGTTCGTCAAATTGTAGTTATTAATTTACCAATTTTATTTTTTTAGAATTTGGAATACATTTTTACATTTAGGATAAAAGTTAAACTAAACAAAAAATATTGCTTTAAAGATGGATACTACTAAATAAAAAACATACTTATTGAGCAGGTATTGTATGCTTATAAACAATATTTTCAGTTATAATAAAAAAACATGTTTTAATTTTTGCCAAACACAAATATACGCATTTATGAATATTTATTTAGTTAGTTACAAGTTCAAACCACTCTCTTAAAGCATCACTAAGTACGCCAGGCAATTTACTAACATCTCTTAAAACAACATAAAACGGAAAAGGAAAATTGTCCATATACGATTCAATACGAACGGAATTATTTTGAAATACTGGCACTTTGATATCCAAAATAGATTCCTGTAAAAAAAAAAAAAAAAAACAATTTTATAGTACAAATAGAAACCATAATCAACAGTTAAAATAAAACATTTATTTAAAATCCAATTCATAGTTAATAATGGTAAATATCCTTTTATTTTTGGTTTTTTAATTTTATTTACACAATATTTTAATTGCCAAAAAGATGTTTCAAAAAGAAATTGTTAGCATATATTTCTGCTTAATCCCAAGCACATAGATGTTTGTAATTATTATTTATTTATCATGAAAATAAAAAAAAAACATTGTATAAAATAAATAGTAATTTAGCAAGTTTTAACACATGTTTTTTTCAAAAAAAACTAAACAGAATAAAATGCATTTCTACATATTTTTATGTATATGCTTTAACATTTACCTTTGACGTTGGGTTGTCAACAACAATGAACACAATAAATATTCCAATAAGTTTAGCTGCTCTGATAGCGTTTTTCACATAATCTGGACCTTCACATTTTATGCCTCGGCCATCACTTATAATGACTAACAACTGGGCAGGTCTATCGCTTGTATCTAAACGACCTTTGTCTTCAAATACTGCTGTAGCTAATTCAATTAGTTCACCAACTTTTGTTTTTTGTTCATCAAACGTAAAGTCTTTAATAAGTTTAACACCAGCTTCATTACCAAATGGTTCACCCAATGGGTGAATAATTCTAGACTTTTCGCCAAAACTCATAACTCCTAATTCACCAGCTTCAATCAAAGTCAATGCTTTACTTACAAGTGCTAATGCTTCAAATGCTAACTATAAACAAAATCAATAATATAAATGATTAGTAATCAAAATATTAAGCTATTAGTTAATAAAAACAATCAATTGTTGGAATACATTGGTGAAAATATTTCAAAATTGAAAAAAAATTGAAATTTAAATAGGTACATTAATTTGGAAAATTATCTAAAAATAATTACAGACTAATAACATAAACATTTTGATTTCAAGTTTGTTACTATTTACTTATTGTAATTGACTTACTGAATTAGCATGACATTCAAACATACTACAAGAATTATCCACACCCATAATTATTTGATACTGGCGTTTGGATGGTCTTGTTCGTCTTAACCATATTTTATCTTTTTTAAATTGACTCGCAATAAATGGAATGACACGCCTCATGTTAATACGTCTCCCAGTCCTAAAATCTCCTTGTAATCTAGAAGCTTTACTGGGTTCCAATACTAATCGCAACTGTTCACTTAATTCTTGAGCTAAACACGTGGTTTTTTCAACACATTTGTTCCAGGTCTCATCTTTTTGAATTTCTTTCTTTTCATCCTAAAAAATATTTTTTACATTAGTCAATTTTCAAAACAAAAAATTACCAAAACTTACATCAAACCATTTATCAAGCTGATTTTTAATATATTCTTTGTGATCTTTTTTATTGACAGAACTATTATCTTCTTTTATGTCAACAGTATGAAACATTGTGTCAATACCACGTTCTACCGTATGTGTAAGAATAATTTCACCATCTGTAACAATAGGTTCTTCTTCTAAATTTTCATTTGACTGATCTTTATCCATATCATTCAATAAAGATTGATTGTTCCAAATTTTTGATTTAATTTTTTCGGGTAAAATTTCTTCGCCATTTTGAGTTTCTGTTTTATCAGTATCTTCTTCTAATTCAATTTCATCATCTTTATTTAAATCATCACCATTTTCATCGTTTGGCATAGGTTGTTTTTCAAGTTGCTCCTAGAAAAAATAAATTAGCATTTAACACTTACACTTAACAATAACAATAACAATATACAAACATTGGTAGCAGCATCTAAAGTTTCAGTATCACTTTTTTTAGAATCTTTTACATGTTTAAACAACTCTCCTTTCTTTATATCAATGCAATCATCTTCTTCAGTATTATCTACACTTTTATCATCAGCGTTGGTAGTTTTCAACCTCTTTTCCATAGGACCATTGCTTTCAGCTAAAATGATAGTGACAGTAAGTAATAATAAAAAAACTATAGGTCAAATTATTTTTAATCATACCCAATGTTCTATCCAGATTTGTTTCACCTGGTTTCATTTTTCTTTTTTTTTCCTTAGTTCCACATTCTGCACTTTGAGAGCCTTTATCTTCGTTAGTATTATGTCCCTCTTGGGTGTCTTTATTTTTTCCTTGTGATTGACCAATACCTTGTTGCTCAGGACCAGTAGATTCTTTTTTGTTTTGTTCAATGTTTTTATTATTATTTTGTCCATTGGTTTTCTCGCAAACTTGATCTTTTGAACCACTTGTTTCAAAATTAGAAGGTTGAGTTTCTACTTGACTTGGATTATCTTCTGAGGGTTTAGCTGTCTCTACATTAAGCTCATTTTCTGCTTCCCTTGGTTCTTCACCTGTTTTGTTGTCATCTTTTTGACCACCATCACTAAGTTCACAATTTTCTTCAATTTCTTCGTCTTTGTCATCATTTTTATTACAATCTGAGTCATCAATTTTATTTTCCTCGTCATCGTCGTCACTAGTATCTTCCATTGTTTCTAACTCTTTCTTTGGATCGTCATTGGATAATTCATCATGTTTTTCAAAATTTTCTGTATTTTCTTTCATGAGATCAATATCAAAAGGATTTTCATCATTATCATCATTATCATTAGTTTCTCCTTCATCTAATTGAAGATCATTAGATAAATCCATCTGTTCTGGTTCTGGTGGAGGTTTCAGTTCACTATGAAGGTTATCAGTGTGATTTTCACCAGCATTATCACCGTCTTCATTTATATCTTTTTTACTATTTTCCAGACGGTTTTCTTCATTAACATCTTGCTCTTCAATATTTTCTGAGTCATTTTTAGCACCGATTTGTTTATCACCCATTGCTTCACCTCCCACACCAGTGCCTTCTTTTAAATCTTGGTTTTCTTCTTCATCACCATTTTCATCTTCTGAATCACTTCCCCATAATTGTTCATCCAAAGTCTCAGCATCTTCACCGGTCTCACCCATTTCTTTATCTTGATTTAAGTCATCATTTTCATTGTCTGAACTATTGGTATTATCGTTGTCTAAATCATGCAGTTTCCCATCAAAATCATCAGACAATTCAACACCGTTTTCTTCCTCCTAGAAAATATAATAATTATTTTATAACAGTACATCAATAATATAAAAATATATTATTTATTTACTTTAAAATCTTTTTCTGATTCTTGTGTATCATTGTAATCTTTTTTTGCATCTTCTAGTTGATCTTGGCTTTCAATTTGATCTGAAACGTCTTTAGTTCCATCCCCTTCAGATAAGCCCATACCACATTTTCCATCATTGGCAACAGTCTCATCGTCCAACAATTCATCGGGTAAACAAAATCCCTAACACAAATTTACAAATCATAAAATTTCTGAATCAACTTAATACAGTAATACAAATTACTTACATTAGAAGCAAGATCTGTAAATAAACTAGATAATAAATAGTTCATTTTTGATAATACTCGATAAGTTGTTGTCTGTAATGTAATGAAATATTGAACCAGCAAAGCATACTGTTCAAATATTGGAAGACAAGATCTGAATACATTATCACCAACTCCCAACTTGAGAACATTTTTAAGTTGTTTATTAATTGAAATTAAATCACAATCTTTCAGATCAGCAGATAGTGGTTGAACGATGAGATATTTTAATAACTTGGTATCTTCATTTTTTGTTTGTAAACCAGAGTGTTTTTTGTAAAGTTTTTCAACTGATAGAAGAACTTGATTGACCAAATTGTTTATTTCTTCCAGTGGTGGTTCATTAGAATCGGAAATAAAAGTCAGACGTTCAAAATTGTGTCTGTTAATTGAATTGCTTTGACTGATCCATACATTTTTGTATAACAGATCAATATACTCTTTTAATTGATCACACAAAATTAATGCTGAATTATATTTTTCAGAGACAATAAAGTTTATACTGCACAATTTCATTGCATAAAATGTTTTTTTGTCCAATATAGCCTCAAGAGTTGTTTGAGCATTACTGATTATATTATCTATACTTTGTATTATTTCATCAGAAGTTTTACAACTCTTGTTACTTGAACCATATACAGGAAAAGAAACATTTAATAAAGTAGTTACAGAATCGTTTGATGTAGAGTCTATATTTTTATTACAGCTCTGAATTGCCACTTTAAATTGTTGTAAAATGTTTATACTATTAATTACATAGTTTATTGGTTTCTAAAAATAAAAATAAATATACAAAATTATAATTAAAAAAAAAAAATACATTACAATACAATAAATATTACTTGATAATCTTCAGATGGACTGAAAATAATATTTTTGGAATTTGTAACAACATCACATAGATGTAACATGCTTCGAAATTTAATTAAAGAATCTATTTGTGTAGCTAATATTTCTTTAGTATTCCATGTAACATTCTGAAAATTGAATGTTGTATGTATAAACTAAAATGGTGAACAAAAAAGTGGTTATTACCTTTAAATCATTAATAAATCCTTTAATACGGTCCATTTCTTGTTGACCTAATTTTGGAGTTTCAGAAGCAACATTTAAAGCAACTGTTTGTGATATTGACTTTAAGAAATACAATTCACAATCAGACCAGGCATAACGCAGGTCGTTATCCGCAAGCCTAAAATAAATTATCACAAAATATGCTGTAATTTAAAAAATTATAGTTAAAGGGTAAAATGTAAACATTAAAACCAGCATTAGTTTTTTTATATTATTAGTTACTTGTATATATTTAATAATAGGAAATAAAAGCATCTATTAAGTTGACTTACTTAGGAGTTAAGTAATTAAGAGCAGCATTTATTTCTAATGGAGGAAGTTTGGCAAACTCGACAGAATTATTCATTTGCTCACAGCCCATTAATCCAGATTTATAAGATAAACCAATGTTTTGCAAAAATTTAAACAATTCCGATAAAGCTTTACGTTTTTGTTGCATGATTTGTTTAGCCTGAGATTTTTGTTTATTTTTTGGTAAATTTACATTGACATTTAAATCTCGAAGTTCTTGAGCTGATTTCATAATATCATTTATATGAACATTTAATTCTATAATATTTGTAGAATATGAACAATTAGTCATTATTTTATCAGAAAACGTATATAATTTTTGGGAGTATTTATTTAGGTTTGAAAGAAGACTAATTTCTTTTGTAAACTTTACATTCTGTAAAAAAAAAAAAACATAATTAAATTAAATATTTACTATTATTTATTAATTAAATATTTACCAAAGTTATATAACATTTTTCTAAATAGGTATCAGGTTTCAAACTAGGAAGAATGTATGGGTCTTCTTTATTATTTGATATAGAAGATTCGGTCATCATACCAAATGATGCAGGATTATTCAAAATTTCCTACAAATTATGTAAATTATTATATAAATAGAAAAGATATAGGTATGTTTATTTATCTTACAGTATACTCTCTAGTGTATTTGTGTAATGTGAGTTGAACTTTGGTCACTGTTTCTTGGACAGACCAATAATTAATATCATTCCATTTAATTATTTTAATAAAATCTTGCAGTTTCTTCTTAATATCTTTACTTAACGTTTCAATTCGAACATTTATACAATCTTTAAATTGAGAATAATATCTGTAAAGATTCCACGAAGCGTTCAAGAGTTCAATTTGTTCTTTATTTGGTTCTCGGCAAACTACATCACAATGAAAAGTATAAATCATTTCTAATCTTGTAAAGTACTCCCCTAAAGTTGAATTTTCCATGAATTTTTGTATTGTAGTTACAAGTTGATGAAAACTGTCTTGTTTGTTTTGGTATGATTCAAAAGTTGCATACAAATGAAACCACCATTGTGAAGAATCATTTTGTATTCTATAAATTATAAAATAAAAATCATTGAATTCTGAAATTATGTCAATATTTTTTAAAATTATTATTCTTACTTTTTCTGTGACGCTTTTAAGCAATTTTTCCAAGTACTTAATTCAAGATTTCGATATTCTTGAATGCAATGAGTTACAGATAATGATAGTTCGTGAACACTTATTCCACGATGAGCAACTTCTTCCCACTCATGAAGTTTGGTTAAAAGAAGTTCCAGGCCAATTAGAAATCGACATGTTGGACTCGACCAATCAAAATTCATTATTCGTTCAACTACTTTCATTATCTAACAAATAAATAAATATTATTTTACAAAATTCAAAAAGATTTAATATTTACTTACAGTTAGTAAAGTAGGATGATCTGGCCATTCATTTAATAGTTGCTGCATTTTAATCTCAACAGTTTTAAGTATTTCGTAAGTCTTTTTGGCACACTTGACATTAGGATCACGATAAAAATCATAATATCCTTTATTATCCATACTTTTTGGACTATTTGCAATGTCAGTAGCCATTAAAAGCCAAGGTAACATTTTATTGTCCATTGATGTACTTAAAAACATAAATTTTGACATAAGCAATTTTCCAAACAAACAAAATCTATCGGAAAATGAATTTTTTAATCTAACTATTGCTTCATTTTGATCAAATTGTGGAGAAAACAATGTTATCCAATGAGCTATTGCGCCTGGTCTAATTAGTTCAGTGTGTAATCGACAAATGTCGTTAATGTCTTTTTCAGTAAGGCTGTACAGTTCTTCAGTAGCAGGTTCTTCAGGACTAAAATCAAGCGCCTTTGGGCTTTCAATGTCATTGAAATCGGAAAATTTAGTAACTGGAAATTGTTTAGCAACACCTTGGGCAATTTCAGTATCTAATAGTACACTTTCACACATAGACCTTTGTTTGTATAAATTCTCTTCATTACTTTTTTTCGTTTCATTTTCGGTTTGAAGTAAATTCCAATTATACACAAACTTTCTAAGAACATATTCAATCATAGTTTTGTATTGATCCATGCTGTATGATTGGTTACTTAAGTACAACATGTTATTTAATTCTTCTAGACATAGTTTATACCACCTTAAATAAAAATCATATTTTAGTTGCCAAGAAATTTTAAAACTAACATAAGTAATTGTTATTGTTAAATCATATTTTGTATCTTAAAACAAATAAATTAATAAAATAACTACCTAAACTTGTCATTTATGTTCATTGAAATAACTTCGTCTATGTTTAACATATCAATGGTATTTGGGCAAAATCTAGGGAATTCACCAAATATTGTTAAAATCTCTTCATCATTATTAGTAATAAGTTCATTATTTTGAGCTGAATGCCATTTAAAATGATTTTTTAAAATTCTCATTCCATATCTCATCTGAAATTATTTGACTAGTGTTAAATGAATTCCAATGACAAGTTTATGCAAAAAAAAAAAAAAAATGATGTGTATTTTATTGAATGTGTATCTCAGACAAGAGCTATGAACAGACTGTACATAATAAAAAGCAAACAAATATAAAAGTTAACCTTAAAATTATTATCATATATATGTTATGATGATTGACTTATTACCAAACAACTAGTTAGAAGTTAATTAAATAAATACATTTTTATAATTGATTACTTGATTTATAGATAGGAGTATTCCAGATAGTATGTCAGGATATTTAGCATACTGTTGTTCTAGGCTATTATGAAAATTAGTAACTGAACTAAGCCAATTGTCCATTTCATTTATTAGAGAAACATTATCCATATCATTTGAGTTGATTAAACTATACGTATTACTATCCAAACCAAACAAAAAAGAAAATCGAATAATTTCCTAAAAATAAATTATATATGATTTATGAATAAATACATTTATATTTCTAGTTAATAATAATTTACCTCTAGTATAACATTGTATATTGGAGGATTTTGTCTATAGCCAACATTTTTGTTATATTTATTTAAAACTTTCAGTTTCTGAGTGTAGTATGTTTTAAATGGAAATAATTCTGATGTTCCATCAACTTTACAAAATAATTGTTCAGCATGCAATCTACTTTTTAACTTGAGTTTCTAAAAATAAAAAAGTTATAAATAAAATAAAAATGATATGTTATTTATAAACAAAATATATTACGTACCTCGTTTTCAAGACACTCATTTCGCACTTTTATTTTTTGTAACGGATCTACAGGACCAACTCCTAAAAATACTTCAAGTAAACACATGCCAGAAAGAACCCATAAACGCCCAGAACTATATTGTAACTGTTTATTTATGTTATCAAGTTCAGTAATGGAACTATACTCTTTACGATAGTATAGATCCAAAATTGTTTTAATATGCGATACCTCTTTAGCAGTATCATAAATAGCATTGACCATACTTTCATGAAAGTTAACTATTACAGCAACAGAATTTTTACAATTTTCATCATTTCTTTTTAAGAATAATTCTTCTAGGGATGGAGCTTCACTAGGCAAAAACGATGAAAAGTATAACTCAACGAGTTTCACTAATGTTTCAACATGTTTGAACCTATAAAATATGTTTAGATTATAAAATAAATGCAATTCAATTAAAATTCATAAATACATAATAAATGAGACTTACTGAATATCATCTGAAGTCCACTTAGGGGAATTCCAAATGAAACTTTTAACACACAATAAGTTGCGAGTATTGTTCTCTATTAGTCTAATAGGCCTAGGTGAAAATGTACAAAATTGTTCAGTTTCTTTCAATAATAAATTAGTTATGAATACAGTAAACAATGGCTGTTCAAATGAATATTGTGTTTCCTAAAAATATAAATAGATTAGATTTAATAAACAAAAATTACTTTTACCACTGTAAAATAGATACTTTGTCCAAAGAATTGTCTAGCTTCTCCATTTCTGTTTTACAAGTTAACCATTCTAAGTATAGTTTGGGATCATCTACTGCAACAGAAGCCATAGAATGTTTTAATGCTTCATTCAATGATTCAATAGGAAAGCCATCACTATTTTTCGACGAATGAAAAAAGTAAGACGAAACTGTAGGAACAAACTGCAACACTATTTTCATAAAATTATAATTTCTAGTGTTGCAATCACTCATCTCATTTATGTAATTGACATGAGTAAGTAAATTTTTTTGAATTATAAGTTCCCACAATGGAATGAGGTTTAGTTCCATAATATTCATATCTATGGTTTCAAACTCTAGAAAAGAATAAAAATATTTAATCGGTTGAGGATTGAAAAGAATAAAAGACTGGTATAAACTTACCTTGGTTATCAATAGGAATCAATAATTTACAATTATTGAATTTGGACATCAGTAAATTGTTCCTTTGGCTTTTAAATTCATGTGCAAATAATTGTTGCGCATTTGATTTAGCTGTAGTCATTAATTCACTGTTTTGCCTAAACATAATAAAACTTGATTGAATATATTAATTGATAAACAATAAATAAAGTGGTACATCAATTTATCTAACCTGTATGCAGTAATATTTTTATCTCCATGTTCTTGACAACATTGATGTGATGGAACATTCAGTTTATGTATAAACAGTTTCATAATCTTAGCATACCGTTTAGGTGTTAAATAGTTCTTGAGAACTTCATTTTTCATGGTTTTCAATTGTTCCAGGCAAACGTGTCTAATTAATTAAAATATTAAGGATTAAAATGTACACAAATTACAAGTTAAAATACAATACTTTGCTTTTTTAGTAATTGTTTCCATCATAGGTACAAAATGTTTAACAATTACACTGAAATAACAGTATATTAATACAGTAACGAATTCACTTTTTTCATTCAAGATAGCAAATAATATTTTTTCAATTGTTCTTGTCCAAATAATCATTTCTTTAAATAATAAACAATCATGTTCATTTATGATTAGTGAAGGTTCACTTAAGAAAACATCCAAAAAATCATTAAAAGCAATTGACAAGATTGCAAAGTCATGAAAAATGTAACCTTCTGCAACCATAATTTCTAAATTCAAACAAAATCATTCACAATTAGTATAAGTAAGAATATTTTATGTAACGCTTAACTTACTTTTTTTGTTAAGTATAGTAGATGCAATATTATCATCCAATGCCTTATTTAAAGCATGATCTAATATCAAATGTATTTTGTTCTCAGCAAGTGGATTTGTGTTATCAATAATTTGTACTTTGTTAGAATATATGGCAGGTAAATATCTAAAGTCAAAGGGCAAATCTGTTTGTTTTACATGATCTACAGACTTTGATACAAAATTTAGCAAATCAAATTTTAAATTTGGTGGTTGTTTGATAAAATTTTTAATAGCTTCTTTGTCACAAATAAACTGCAGGGTCAACCATTGACTTCTGAGCAAAATATCAGAACTAGATGAGCGCCCAAAATAGCACAGTACTAAATCTTCTAAGTTAGTGTCTTTAAGTTGTTCATATTGTTGCAAAACATAACACTGTTGTTTTACGTAGCATAAACTTGAAGATTGAAAAATCTCCATTGTTTTCAGATTAGGACACAAAAAGTCATTTGAAGTTCTTGGATAATCTAATATACAATTTATTTCCCTAACCGCATTTAGTTTTGCATTCCCATTTAAACAACGGGTGTACGTATCAACACAAATTTCTTGAATTGTTTGCAAGACTAATTGATTCCGTTTAATATTTTGAGATACCAAGTATGCAGTACGAAGAAGATGGTTAATACTAATTCCTGTTACTAGATTTATCATAAATGTATGTATTTCTATCAATATGGTTCGAATTTTTTTATCACAAATGCCTTGTAATTCTAACATAGAATGAATATCAAAGCTGTTTATTTCTTCTAATGGGCTCATATAAATTTCTACTCCTCTATTTTTCATGGCTCTAAAAAAAAACATTAAAATATAAATAAATACAGTTTAAAACAATTTTGATTAATGATTATCAGACAAACATTTGCATACAAGCATATAGGTAAGGAAATTTACATTTATTTAAGTTTGCTTTTGCCATTACTTCTTGTGTAAATAATAGTATAGTAATCTATAGTTGTAATTTACGATTATAAATTGCAGTCATACAACAGACTAGCATACTCATTTAAAATATGAATACTGCTAAAACCTGCTATTATATTTGTTGTAAAAAGCAAAAGATTTCAAATTTTATTTTACGAAATGAATAATCTTTTAAATACTTTACACTTTTGTTTGAATAATTTTCTTATACATTTTTCAACTATATTATATCTTTAAATTGCAACAAACTTTTATTGAATTTTAAAATTTTTCAAAATTAGAGTCTAGTAAATGCACTAAACATAAAAAAACATACATTATATATGCACTTAAAACATTAATGAGTTTAAAAAAAACACACTTAATGTAAGTAACATAAATTTTTAACACAATGTTTCATCTAACACTAATTCTGCAATAACTAAATGATATAAACTTTCATTCTTATTATTTTACTAGTATGATCCTAGACAGGGACATACAAATTCAAATTTTGAACATGGATGTCAGCAGCAGTATGGTTACTTAATATTAATGTGTTAAAATCTACAAAAATGTTGTAGAATCAACTTATTTCAAATGATTGTGCTTCATAATTACATGTTTGACTAAAATTTTAATTTCACTTTTTTTGTAAACGTTAAGAACTAGCACATTTAATCACAAATAAAAATTAAATGTATTTATGTAACACCAATATATCAATATTCACCTTGAAATACTGCCATGTTTAGGATCCATAGCCAAGAACAGTCTAAAATCTTTGTGTGGCTTTATAGTTTTTATTTTTCTATTGGCGTCAATACCTTTCTCACCCAATTCTAAAACTCCATTGGGTTCTAATAATCCATTTAAACGATCAATTACAGCAGGACTACATAAATTTACATTGTCAATTAATAACCAACAGCCATCATTAAGACACTACAAACATAATAACATTTACAAGCAAAATAATTGATTATCACAATAAAAAAAAATTTCTAAAAAATTACTTTTACTAAAATACTATCAATCCATTCAAATTTCCCTCCAGAATTTAAACTTCCAGTCGCACAAACACGTTCGTAAAGCTTTTGCAAAGAACTTGACAAATTAAAATCACCCAATGCATTTGATATCTGAATTAAAGTGACAATACGTTTTTTAAATAAGGTAGTTTCTGAAGCCATAGTGGTCACAACAGTGTTTCGGATACCTAATAAAATATTGAACATAATAAATATAATTAATATTAAATAATAAATTCACATAAATACGACAACTCTATATAGATAAATCAGCTAATTATGACTGCTGACAATGTTTCGTTACAACCCAGACTTCTATACTAGATTTACTAGCCTCACCTAACCTAACCTATGACAGCCTGCCAAAGCTCACAAGGTACATAGTAATATATGGCAGGCTGTCATAAGGTTCTTAAGTTCCCAATTAACCCATGTGGATAAAACAAATCTGAGATAATAAACCATGTGTTTGGCACTTGGTCGCTACACTTGCTTGGCGTCATTGCTTTGAATTGTCAACACCATCCTAGCTTTATAAAGTGAAAATTGGACAATAAGAGCAAAGTGCTTAAAAAGTTGTAAAAAACGAAAGTTTCACTATTGATCATATCATATAAAAAATTTGGTATTTACCTGACCAATAATAACAAAACTAAACTATAATAAAATCCTGGAAACCTATGACCAAATGCCGTAATATATTATGTATAAAATAATTTATCATATTACAAATAGCCAATAAATAATTATTGTGAAAGCAAATCATAAAAGATGTAAAAACAAACATATTTGTATAGTATGTATTTATTTACCTGTCATTTGTTTGTATTCATTCCACAAATTAAACAGTGAAACATAACAATTTTCACCACTAATTAATTGTCGACCAATTTCTAAAAACATGGAATTTTCTACTATTTTAGCAAATTCTTCAAGGTGTCTACTAAAATCAGCCTATGGGTTTACATTTTATGAATTAATCCATATTTTTTAATTATTACCCTACTTACTTGTTCAAAGCCACCAAGTATTTCAATTGTGTCCATAGCAGCATTAACAGATAATGTACGTAGTTCATTTCCATATAATTGAGCCAAAGTTTTAATTACAGAAGTTTTTCCCGAACCACTTCCAATCTAAGATTAATAGCAAATGCAATCATTGACAAATGAGTTGTCAAGTATCAACAAGAAAAACAGGATAGTATTTTAGGCATAAGCATCAATTTTGAGGAAAAAAAAAATTTTGAAACCATAAGAGAAGCTATAAAAAATTTTATTGTGTATTGAGGCACACTTAATAGAATAAATCTTTGATAAATATGCATACAAATCTTTTACTTTTTTCTATAATAATAATAAAAAAATTGATAATTACCAAAATAGGCATCCAATTCATTTCCATACATACAGCTAATGAATTTAAAGTATGAATATGTGATCTCAAAATAAGTTTATTGTTACTTTGATCAATAGGCATACTAATTGAACGTTTGCGAGGAATAACAAATTTATTAAACATAATTGCTGAAGGAAATACTTTTAAAAAATCATATCTTTCGCATTTCGTGTTTAATAGGTCTTCCATTTTACTGAATACCTATGAATAATTGTTCATATTATTGTTATTGTTAATTAAAATATAATTTATGTTTTACCTCATCCTGAATTGTTTTCAAGTAAGCACTACGATCTGTGAATATTAATGGTAAATGTTCTAAAATATTACAGTTCAATTTTATTGTGACATCAACCCAACGTAAAATGTCTCTTAAATTCATATACATATTATGTTTATTACAAAAATCTAGAGTGAAATTGATCAAATGTTCTAAATTTAATGTTTTTACATTTTTAGTCTTATAAATTGTATGCATTATGCTAACAATATCAGAACAGTCCAGTTTGTTTAGATGAACCTAAAATCAGGGTTGCAATAAAATAATTTTAAATTGTGTATCTGAGATTCTATAAAAAAGTATCCAAAATTACTTGAAGAAAACGATTTAAAAATGATTTTGGTAAGCCTTTCCGGTCGCCTCCTTCGTTCATCGGATTTTGACAAGCAAATAGTCTTGTTTCTTTAGATTTTATGATAAATGAACGGCCAAGTTCTGGTATGTATAGCTCACCTCTATGATCTAGAACTGCGTTTAGGCCTTCTAGTACAGATTGTGAAGCCAAATTCAGCTGAAAAATGAAAATAAGAATTTCAGTAAGTTCCCGTTACAACGAATATTATACAACAAAAAATTCCATTATAACAAAAGTCTTAGAAGACCCCTACCAAATTTTCGATATTTTGTTACAACAAAAAAAAATTTGGTCCCTTGGAGTTTGTTGTAACAGAAACTTACTGAATCACAAATTACATGACATTAAAACACAATTAAACACAAAGTAAACTAGTTTGCAGGTGTCTATTATTGCTTTTTTTACTATAATACATTTAATATTAATTTAAAACTTTATGAGTACTTGATATTCTGAGCTCGCTATTGTATTTTTTGAAAACAATCCATTGATTACTGATTTAAAACAAGCAAACTATAAATACCAAACCAGTGACCCAGCCAAAGCATTGACCTATTCCAAGTCACTACACCAACCCATAAGTTTAGTGGTACAAAAAATGTTTTACTATTAGTAATTAAAATACTTAAAATTTTGTAAAAAATAGTAATATATAATCTATACTAGCAACAAGAATAATAAAAGAATACTATTTATAAAATAAGGTACATAAATAAAAAACACACTTCATCCAGTAAGATCCAATCTCCATCTTTTAGAGCTCTTAAAAATGGTCCATCTTTCCATTCAAAACAACAACTACTATCTCTGTCAGACGGTAAATCCGATCCAAATAAATCAGACACATCTGTTTGTTCTGATAGATTAATACGAGTCAATTTATGACCAGAGGCTTTTGAGATAGCTTGAATTAAACTAGTTTTTCCAACACCAGGACTTCCTTCAAGAAGTATAGCCCGATTTTCTATTTGCATACATCTTAATAATTTTATGGCATTTTGTTTAGTAGTAGATGCGTCAAAAAAGAATTCCGCAGGTTCTAATTTATCTGTCGTGTTACCTTTAAAAGTAAATAACACAAACATACACATATTAAACATCCCCATAAATTAAAACCAAGAAAACATTAAAAATACCTTTAAGTATATAATATCCATTGTATCCAAACCATTTAGATGGACATTTAAATGGAAAAAATTGATTTAACTCCTGACCAAACACAATACCATCTTTGAACAAATCAGTTGCAGGGCAATATTTAGTAATAGACTCTTTTAATGCACATTCAATGGCGTTATCGTACCTAAGAAGAAATAATTTTTAGTATTCAAATTTAATAAATTTAAAATAATACTTACAAATGGTCTGAATTAGTTTTGTTGCCAAGAAATGTCATAATTGCACCTTCTTTGTAAAACGTTATAAATGCTTTCAAATTATTGTAATACATATCATCCTTAGATAAATGATTCATCATTGATTCAATAAATTTTACCCAAATTAAATAATCTCTAATACTTATGTTCAATTTTAAATAGCTAGTACAAAATAAATAAATTTAAATGAATAAAATTATTATCATTGAATGTTGCAAAAATCATCTCTGAAAATATATTATTTAGATATAATATGTTTACTTTTAAGTTTTTTATTTTACATTATATATTGCAACTAAAATGTTTTCTTTGCGGTACTATGCAAACAACAAAAGTTACTAGAATGCAGAAATAAAAAAAAAAAATGAAGCATTTTTGAAGTTGAGGTTACTTAAAAGAAAGAAAAAAGGATTTTAAAATTAAAATAATATAAATAATATGTAGACGAAAATGCTAACAAAAAAATTTTTTTTTACTTATTTCTATAATTAAATTAATGTAACATCAATCATAAACACCGTGCATATAGAAAAAATACAAACTAAAAAAATTGTTTTAGATTAATTGGTATTTAAAGTTTATAATAAAATTAATCTGAAATAATTAAAAGATTGCTTACTTTTTAATATGTTCTGTTCTTCTTAACCAGTTTACAAAATCAACCATTGATTGACTCAAGAATAAACTGTAATCGTGGAATATTAAAAAATTCTGATTAATTATTTGTACAAGGTCTTCGTCATCCGAACAATTCTGACACCAAATTTCAGTCAAACGATTACGTAATGCTGGCGATAACTAAACAATATTTATTGGTTTCTATAATAATGTAATTCAAACTTTAAGTTTGATTTTATGTAACTTACTTCTTTTTTGCCATAATCACCACCAGGATTCATTGTACCAATAAAACAGAAGTCTGAATGAGCCACCAGCTCTGACCCACTACAATTGTCTACAATTTTTTCACTCAGCAAAAGTTTTCTTTCTGGTTCTATAAGCAACAAACATAAGTAATTACGAAAAGTGTTTTAATCATAAGTTGTTTATGTTTGAAATTTGCTGTTTTATCAAAGCAAATCTAACCTAACAATGAATTAAAGCGTTCTAAAACACTGTCGTCTGCCAAAGAAATTTCATCAGCTAAAAACATATTTCCTTGGATTATTGCGTTAATTAAAGGTCCGTCAACCCATTCAAAAAGCCGTTGGTCATCATTTTGATTTTTATTACGAACTGGTCTGAGACCACCAAGAAAATCTGAACTTTCTGTATGCTGATGACAATTTACAGTTAATAATTCCTTTTTTCTAATACCAGCAATCATTTGACACACAGTGGTTTTTCCACAACCAGTTTCTCCAACCAATAAAATCGGTTCATTGAATTCAATAGCTTTGTCTGAATTTAAATAAAACATAGAAGGATGATTAAATAAATACATTTCTAAAGGCATTGGTTAATAAGCTATTTTTAAACATATGATATTCACTTACAAGATAATACAACCATTCGTCTAATGTTCCTGGACATAAAAACATGCTCAAATCCAACGGGTTGACTTTTTAATTTTTCTAATATATGACGAGTTACTGGGGATGTATTATCATTTACTAAAACAAATTATTACACATTTTAAAAGCTGTTAACATAATATTTTGTTAAAAAAATCATACAAGTAAATAGTCGATCCAAAGACAATGGGCATTTAAAATGTTTTTTTAAAACTTGCATTATGGTTAGTTCTTCTTCATATTTACGAACTTTAGATGCTAATACTAAAAATCCTGTAACATATAAATGTTTATTAGAACTGAATGCTGTAAATTATTAGTTTTATTTATTTACCTTCATCTACCAAGTGCTGGTCCCAATTATAATTGTCTAACGATGGAGATAATCGATAGCGCTCACCCCATCTAAATAAATCTCTAAGAGTTATGAAACCATCTTTACCAGCAAATGCAGCACTGCCTTTACGAGTTGATTGAAGTTCTTTCATGACCAAAATAACTTTCTTTGCATATGACAAAGGCATTTCACAGCGTTTAAATAATATTGTTTCTAATTCATTAGATGGAATTTCATCAAAATGCATTTCAATAAAACGATTTTTAAATGCTCTGGATAACATCTAAATAAAAAATAAATATCATAAATAGCATTAGTAAATAATTGTAACTTAATTATATTAATATAATTTATGTTGTAATGATATTGATTTGTAACAACAACAAAAAAATAACAAACAAATGGTATAAAATAGCATAAATTCAAACTTTGCTCAGTACAATATGTCCAAAGACCAGACATTTTAATAGTTCAAAGAAATTTTACTGATTTACTTAAAGTATTTCATAATCAAAAATAATTATAGTTAGGAAATTTTAAATAATTTAACATACTTTACGGCCTCCGTATAATCCTGGTGGATTTTGGGTAGCAAATAATCTGAATCTAGGGTCAGCTTTGACAATAGTTTGTGTTTCTGGTATAAATAACTCACGGTTGTCATCCAAAACACGGTTTAAGGCTTCCAACACATCAGATGGAGCTAAATTTAACTCATCTAATACAATCCAATGGCCTTTTCTCATTGCTTGTACCAAAACACCTATACATAAATTATATCATACAAAAAACGTTAAATATTGGATTAAGTATAAACTTAACCAAAATATAAGTACAATTATAAGTAGTTAATAGAGAATGTTAAAACACTTCTTTCAAACTTTTAAAAATTTAACTACCAAAATATTGCAAATTAAGTTATTATCGGTACGTACCTTCCTTAAATACCAATTGGCCAGTAATGGATTCTGCAGAATATGAACCAACATACTCTTGTAAATCTGTGTGTTCGTGGTTATTAATTCGTACTAAAGTATTGCCTGATGCGGCTGCTAAATAGGTAATTAAACTAGTTTTTCCAACAGATGTAGATCCTTGAATCAATACAGGATAACAACTCAATGACACAGCTCGCATAATATCACATAAATTTTTTTTAACACTGTTTGTTAAAATATACTGCAAAACATTTTAAAATAAAAAAATTAAAATATTAAAAATAGATTAAAATAATTATTTACTTTTTCAGAAACTGAAGGCTCTAAATCTCCTTTTTGTATCCAATAACCTTCAAATTGACTATAGTTTTCTGCATTAATTTTAGGTTTTGGAATAGGCTGATTTAATATGCCTTGAATTAAATTTTCACCAAACATAGTCGTAGTTATTAATGATTCAACATGTTCATGTGAAGAATTGTCTAATTGAGTGAGAAAACTAAGACAAAATGATTCATACAATGATTTTTGAGCAGATTGACAAGGGTTTAAAGCTGCAATAGACAAGGCTCGGCAATAAGTTCGTAAGCTGTAATGTGGTTTATGACCAGTTCCATCAACTAGAAATTTTTCAGCTTCACGTTTGGCAATTAAATAAAATTTAGATATTGCATTTAATTTTTGAGCAGAAAAATCGGGCAAATAACAGGCTGTTAAAGTAATCAAGTCTGAACGTTCAGTTAATTCATCAACAAAAAATTCTGTAAAACTAAAAATTAAAAAAAACAATTAGTACAATAAAAATTCTATACTTGAAAAAGGTGCTCAATATCAAAAAATCCCGGGATTTACAATTTTCTAACTTAGGATTTATAAAATTTAATATAGTTTTGTAAAAAATGTGTAAATTACTTTCACTTAAAAAATAAATAAAAATAAATTATATTGGTATTAATCCTTTTTTTCAAGGTAAATTTATATATAATGTACATCACTTTTTTCTTAACATTATCTGGAAATAAAATATAATTTTTTTTTCAGTTTTAACTTTTAAAATATTGTTTTACGTTAACTGTAAATGGAAGTATCAAAATCAAAATAATCTTGTATCAGCCACTTTAGGGATTTAGTGTTTTGTATATTTATTTTAAAAATCTCTATAAAATATTATCTCAAGTTCCAGTTAATAGGTCAACATTATTTTCATTCTTGTTTCAATTCATACATATTGAACATCTCTCATATTAAATCACTATTACCGATTTCTTATGCCAGGCGGTAAGTCTTTTTTACCAACGTCTGTAGCAGGATTCATAGCGGCCATTAATCTAAAATTAGGATGCCGGGTTATAGGTTTAGAGTCAGCTTTTTCATAAATAGTAACTGTGCCATTAGATTCAAGCAAATTTGATAAACATTGCAATGTTTCTGCTGATGCAAGATTTATTTCATCCAATAAAACCCAATGTCCTAAATAAATCATTTATAGACAGAAGGTATACAATAAAACAAAATTATTTATTTTAACTAATCAAAATATTTTTATTTTATACCCTCTTTTGCAGCTTTTATAAGACTCCCTTCAACAAATGAAAAAGCCATTGTGGTTTGACAATGTTTATATCGAACTTCAAAGCGAGTTAACTTTTCTCTTAACTCTAACCAAGGTGTATGAGGTTTATTGTTACAAATATTTTTATGAATAGCTTTTTCTACAACCAGTTTCATTAATTTGATCAAATTAGACCACTCACGGTTATTAAAAGAGGTCTAAAAAAAATCAAATTAAAACATTGTACTTTCTAAAACATGAATATAATTATTTGTTGGTTTATCACTGGGCATCTAGTTACAATTTAAGTATGTAAGTTACATTGTTTGAGCATCAGACATAAAAAAAGTAAATTTTTTTTAAGTAAAGTAATTTGAAAATGATCATCTTTTTACAGTTAAAATGTTTTTTGTTGATTATGAGAAGATGTTATGCACTTTAGTTGAAACTTTAGTATAACTAAAAAAATATACTAACAGAAACTACAAAAAAAAAAAAGGGAGTATTCTCCCGTATTCTCAGTTGGTTGGGAAACTTATTAGACCTTATTTTGGGTGGGTAACTAATTTAGACATAGTTTGATAAAATAATCAATTAATCAATAATAATTTACCAATAGATGACCTTCTATCTTTTGAAAAAAACCAATAAGTCACAGTATTTGCCTGGTAGTCAGACCAAAATAATAAAAACTTAACTTACCGATATATGGCCCAAAAATTTTGTATTTTGTTCTACATTAAATTGAGATCTAAAAAGACTTTCAAATTCTTCTCTGATCGGTTTAATAATAATTTTTAATTCAACTGGTTTATAACCTCCAATTAGATCAACACTATCACTTTGTTGATTCATATTTAAAACAACTAATTTATTTCCAGTATGTTTAGCTAATAATTGAAGTGTTGAAGTTTTTCCTGTTCCAGTCTCTCCAACTAACAACACTGATTCTTGTGCCAAAATACAACAGGCAATACGTTCTATGAGGGAAGATGAAGATCGGGTCAGAGCAAATTTAGTATTCAACCTTAAACACAAAAATAAAAATAAAAAACAATAATGAAGTAGTATTATCCCTGGTATTAAATTGATTAGATTTTCATTAGTATAATACAGTGGCGTGGCGTGGGTATTGAAAGATTGTAAGCAGTGATATTTTTTCAAATGTCAAAAAAAGAAGTTGAATAGTATACAATCGTTGGTCAGTGCTGGTTGCCGGTTGTGTAAGCAGATTCAAATGTGCTTACAAACGCTAGCTTAATATGCAACCCCCTCCATAACACTAGGCCATACAGCAACAATAGTCGCGTGTAAGCAATTTCAGACTAAGTTACACGGTGCACTTTGATGCAATATGCTGATATAACAGTAGATCAAAAATAGACCGTAACTCAATGGAAAATAATCGTAAATAACTAAACGGCGGATAGCATAACAATACCAGCACAAAGATAATGAAAACCACTACCACTTCATAAAGATAATAAATTAAAATATTAAAATAAATTTATAAAAAAAAATATATATTATATAATACATTTTTGATTGATTAATTTTCTTTTGATTTAAAGTGTAAGCAATGCTATTACAGTGCTACGCCCCTGGTATAACACATTTATGCCAGGACATTAAACTGATTAATATATTTTGTTGGTAATCAAAATATTACAACAGTACAATAATTTATTTTGTAAGTTATTAAATTAATCATGGAACAAAAATAAGATTAAAGTATTTAAATCTTTTAAATTACCTATTCTAGGGAATTTATATTAAAGTTACATTTGATACTTAATAAATACTCATAGTTGTACACAACACACTTCTAAATGCATTGGACAATAACTAAAAATAAAACATGAATCCTTACACATAATTCTCTGTTAAAAATGATCCAGTCCGTGGTAAAGTAATGCGGCCAGCAACACAGTATTTTTCATCAAGTTTAATAGTTGGTTTGTGTTCATTTAAAAAAAATTCTGCTTTGGTTTTAACAATACCAAACAAAGATGCAAGGTTACACGCAAGTTCAACTCTTGATTCTACAAAAAAATATTAGACTATAGTTAACATAAATTTTACTTAATCTTAAGTAATATACCAATAAACTACTAGATCACTTATTTATTTCAACACACTGTTTTACACTTTAAATTGGTAAAAGATAAACTAGGACATTTTGAAAAGGCCAATTTTATTATGAAAAATTAAGTTTTAATTTCTAAATTAACAATGCTAAAAAAAGTATTTAAATAAAGTATTTCAGAATAGCATTAAATAATTTATAATAATAATTAATGCCTGGATGTTCAAACATTTGCATATTACTAAAATATATAGTTGGTCAGAGAGAAAATTAATAATCGTACATACTATGCACTCAGATAAAAATCTACAAGTTTAAAATTTGCCAAATAATGCCATGCTAGGGTTCTACACTTATCTAAATTTTTTCAGGTACTTATTAAGCAATACGTTTAATAGAACATTAAGTATAGAAAATATAAAACAATTTTGTTAGCAGTTATTAATAAACTAATCTCCACTTATAACTAACTAATTATTATCACATATAAATGCCCAGAGGTAAATTTAAATAATAAATACAGAATTACTTAATACTTATATTAACACTTAAAATACATTAAATTAAGAATATTATGACAAAATTTAAATAAAAATATAACTTAAATGCATTTAAAATTCCATAAGCACTCCTATAGTACTTGGCTGAAAACAAAATATATAATTTAGTGTAGAATAACCCACAAAAATAATTTATCTTCTAAAATATTTAAAACAAATAAAATGTATTTCAATGTAATATTTATTGTTTTACGTAGATGAAATACATACTAGAATCTCTTATACTGCAACAGAATAGGTCAATTGCATCTTGAATTACTTTTAAAGCAGACTCGCTAGAGGTCACAATATAATCTTTAACAATTCTATTACACCATTTCATTAAATCTCTTGTAGACGTTAATCGATCATTACTTTTTAAGTTCAGTGTTGTATCACTGTCATGAAGGCCAGCAGAAAATAACAAAAAAACATCAATGATTCTTGGAGCTATTGTTTTTAACAATGGAAACTAAAAAAAAAAAATATAAAAGTTAAGTACACAACTAAATTATTTATTTATTCTATAATTAGGTACCTTAAGTTCAGTAACTTCAATTAATTCATTTTTACTCAATGGTTCAACATTTATCTGAATGTAATGTTTTCCTAATAAATCTGTAGCGATATTCTGCTTATGGTAATAACCACTGGTAGTTGTTAAGATTCTTTGAGTTAGAAAAAGTTGAAATTCCGTGGCCGGGACAATATGATCCCTAAACCCGGGAACAGTCAATGATCGACTTTCTATAAGGGATACCAATACAGCAGCTAAATCACTTGAAGCTAAGTCTATATCTTCAAGTAAGAGCCACTTTCCTTCAATAACAGCCTAAATTCAAAATACCAAAATAAAAACAATATTAAATTATCCTATTTATATTAAACACACATATATCTATTTTAAGTATCTAATCAAATATATAAATAAGGTAAATATGGTTGGTTACCTTTGTAAGAGCTCCAGGTTGCCAAACAAATTCTCCAGGAATGTCGGTACAATGATATGATCCCAACATCATTTTAGAATCTGTTTCATCGCCAAGTTGAACTGTTAACAATCTTTCATCAGTGTGCCCTGTTATATTACACATAATATTAACACCCAAATCACATTAACAAACATAATTTTTTAAACATAAAGAATAATGAATATATAATTTTGATCTAAAGTTAATATTTGAAATTCGTTACAAACCAGTAATATTGGCTAAATAATGTACTAAGGCACTTTTGCCACTTCCGACTGGCCCAACAAGACAAGCTACTTTTCCGGCAGAAACAACTATTGATAGGTTTCTCAAATTTTGTTTTGTAGACTTCACAAGTATGAGATCTTCATCCTAAAAATAACACTTTATAAAACATGTTTACTTTTCAAATTTAGTTTAATTATACAAGTACCTGTTTAGGAGATCCAACCACAGGCAATATTACTCCTTCAACAATTGTATGCTGGTTTGCTGTATATAATTCAAGATAATCTTTATGATTAAAGTTAGATTTTGAATGATAATAAAGCATGTGTTTTACAGCAGTTTTTTCATCCATATAACGATCAATCAGAGAATGTTTTTCTGCTTCAGTCAACTGCAATATTATTGCCATACATTGACAAGCTAACCTGTATAAAAAAAATGTCTTAAAATAATTTTCTATTTTTTATCTACCTGAGTAATAAGTAAAAATTGTTTTTATTTTACCAAACAACATAAGTATCAGTATGATTTAAAAAACAACTGGCAAATTCAGACCAATTCCAAAGATTCCGGAAATGTTCAGCTGCTAGAGTCAATGATCGCAAAACATCTTCAACTATTTGTATGTCTATATTATGCGTTCTTCTCTTTTTAGGTTCAGATGGTGAATTGTCAGTCCATGGAGGTGGATGTCTTGAGTAATAGTCAAGTATAGATCTGAAACACATAAGTTATATACACTGATAACATAATAAAGAATTAAAATTTGTTAAAATTGTACGTAAATAATAAGATTAAGTGTGTAATTATTATTTTTTCAGTAAATTTTTACAAGTTAAACATACAGGGGTGGTTAATCTTTTTAATTAAACAGTGGCAAATTCTTATAGAACTTAAAATTAATAATTACTCTATAAATGTGATGCATAAGTAGGTACCACATTAATTTCAAACTAAACATGATAACTAGGTAAGAAGTACGGTAGAAATGCTTCATATTTTTAAATTATGGATAAAAACAAAATGCCTAAACAGATAAGTCTTTTATATAAATTTCTACATTCTACATCAAAAGAGTACACATTAAACTTTAAAAATGAAAAACATACTCATGAGCCATTTTAAAAATATAAAATAAGTATACTGTCAGTAAGTGTAATCAAAATTATTTTTTTAAAACTGTCTGGTTCATAATTCGCAGATTGTAACATGGGGTTGGCGCCTAGTCTTAAAAGTGACACGTTTTTTATCAAAACCTTGATACCTATAAAAACATCTATTTCGAACGTTTACAATATTTTAACTCACCTCAATTCGTCCATTGAGAACACGGATGGTTTTTCATCGTCCATCACAAATTGGCTAGACGCATCAACAAAAAACAACAACAAAAGAGAAGTTGAATATCGGTTCGGCAAATCGCGATGCAACTATACCAGTTTGTCGTCTAAACTAAAAATTTAAAAGAGCCGAGTCAAGACGACTTGTCCAAAAAGTTGGAAATTCGCAGTCTTGTGTCAGCGGCAGGCGGCAGCGGCGCGCGGGTTAACATAATCTTTGTTATCAGTGTTAACAAGTAAAAATCGAAATGCACGTGGGACGCATGATTGAAGTTAAGGTCGAAATCCGTGCACGATGGGACGTGTTATCGCCTAGTCGCCATAATAAAAATATTCTAATCACGGGCATTCTAATAATCTATAGTTATGTTTGATAAACAAAACCTGGAGACCTCTCTAATACTATAGTTATAGTATAGTATAGTTTAGATATCTGTGACTAAAAACCACGGCTATAGATACCATAGTGTCTAAAGCCGTGCTAAAAACCATGATTACTAGAGCTGCTGATCTCTTGATACAAAAAAAAAAAACAGATAATTTTTTAAAAAAATCATTGGTACAAAACTGCTAACTCATATTATACAATCAATACCTACTCACAATATTGATTTAAATACAAAAAATATTATTATATTTACCACAATATTATGTAAAATTAAAGTTTGTAATAAACAGTACAGAAGTATACAAGAAATATACATTATTATTTTTCTGTAGGTAATAACTGTTGAAATTATAAAACAATAATTGTTGGTACCTATTTATAATATTTTTTTATTTTGGTTATTATTATTATTTTATCGTATTTTTGTATCTCATAGGATAAGTTTTAGTATAAACTGTTTTATGCATTACAATGCATAACATCATTTTTACAAGTTGAAACCTTAAGTAACAAATAACAATTACTTGGTATGTACATGTTGTTTATGATTACACGGTTTTAACTTTAGAACAGGGCGTATATATTTCACTCAACTATTAGAATAAAACGTACATAATAGGTATTTATGAATTATTTACAAAATAATAGTTAGTTAGAATTTGAGGGATACTCGCCATTTAATTATGTAATACAAAAAATACTTATATTTATCTATTTTTGGCGAACAATTGTTTTTAACATTTTTAATGGGTTTTGAATACATTTTGTATTGCCAAAATGTCTACTAATTAATATCAACAATTTATTTTTTCAATGACTTCAAAAATAATAAAATCAAGTAAATTTGTTGACAAATTAAAATCTGTTACCAAAAATTTCATTAGAAGTTTTATAAATTTGCTATCATAGGTATTGACACTTACCTATACTAGTATGTGACTATGTGAGTTTTAGAATACTATCCGAAAAAGAACGTTAAAACTTGTGTGTGTAAGTGGGATAACCCTTTGGGTTCATCGTTGTAAAGGAGTTAAGTACTGCAGAACGATGTACAACGTTTATATGACTAAACACAATACGGGATTCACATTCAGAGTCCAATCTCATTTACTTAGTGGATACTATTAGGTTTGGACAATCTTTTTAGATTAGTGGCCTCACTAGTTTTAAAACTGAATCGAGAATTACTGAACTTGAACCTGATTTATCTCTATCAAATTTAACATCAACCGTAATTAAATGTTTTGAGAATTATATTGAAAAATTCTGAGCGAAATTCGGTTTGTTTAAAAAAATGATTAATTAATTTAATTAATTGCGGTTAAAAATGTACCTGTAGATACATAAGTTTTACAATTTAATGTTAACCGGTACCTTATACCTACTTAAAATGTATATGTTTGTACAATAAAGTAAACAATTCAAGAAAGCCAATTATAGAACAAACTTTCTGTATTTTAAAACTTAATTTTTAATAGGTTCTATATTTTGTCCGAAAATTGAAAAATATTTTGAAATTTTTAACGCTCAGAATCTAAAGCGTATTCAGCCCTAGGACCATATATTGCCCAGTAACGGCCCCTATATACCCTCTCGAAAATGTTCCTCGTGTTATAAACATAACGCTGTAACCACCCTCTTGACTCTTATAGTCACAAAGAACCACTCTCTATAGTTAAAACGATTGTAAGAACCTTCTAAAAACTAGACTATTTTTGTAACTTGTATGATTTATATGTAAGTATATTTTTGTTACAACTATTGAAGCACTATTTCAATGTAAAACAAATAATAAGTACCTATCTATACTGCGTAGGGAAAATAGGTTATTATGGATTACAAAATTTATGTATTAAAAAAAGATTCGTACTCGGGTACGAAATCCCTTGTGGTAGGTACCCTCTTAAATTTGTCAACCCGGAGTCGCGTGATTTTTCAACTTGCGTGAACTGCAGGTACGTGCAGCATCGAAAATCCTTAATCTGTATAAAGTATAACGATCAGAAGCGGAGCATTAGTTTTTCACTGAAGCGGCGCGATTTTTTGTCGCGGCCAACCGCTCTCGAATTCGGCCGCGATCGAAGCGAAACGACGCCGGACCTCTAAGAAATCGACGCGCGCCGCCGGCGTTGCAGGTTCTTTTTGGCGAACCGCCGCCGCGGAGGAACAGGTCTTGACCGTTTTGACGCACGGCCTGGTACCGATGGCCGCGGGAGACGTGATGGCCGACATGTACCGGATCCAGTAGTTGATCTTTTGGTTGTTGTTCCGACGCCGTCTATTATTGCTGATCCCCGCGACCGCGGCCGTCGGCTGCATACTGTCCGTGTCGCAATGGAGGGCTAGCAGTTTGGCCTTGAGACGTTCCAGAAAACCGGGCGGCGGAAACTCCGACTGCCTGTCCGGGCCCGACTTTCGGAGCATGCACCACGGGTGAATGACCACCAAGAGGTTTCGCTTTGGACGTTCGGTCCAGCTGGCCCCGTCCACGTAGTTGGTAACGGCCACGCCGGACGCGGAAGACGAGAATGCGCGGTTGACCACGGTTTTGCCCGCAGCAATCGCGGACGAGTCGACTTCGTCCGTCGGCGCTAAACTCGCCCCCGCTTCTGGTTCATCCGTCTCTTCATCGTCCGCCGTCAGTCGTCTCTGCGGAGCTAAATTCACCAACAACGTAATACATCTCACAATGTGTAGGAATATTACGAGCGTGTAATATAGTTACAACAATTAATAGATAATATAGGTGAATTATAAATAATCGAATGGTACGCGCGAGCTCGGTAAATTTTACCGCGAAACTCTTTTTACCGAATTAATTTTTATTACCATTTTAAAAACCCCTACCATTTCAAACGGTTTAACACGCGTAGATACCATGACTTTTGATCGGCGAAATCAGTTATTTTTTGAAATATCAACATAATATTTCGCGTCAGCTCATGAACGCAGAATGAATGCAACGGTACCGAATTACACGACAGTTCACATCACAGGCCAGTGAAAAATAATGAAAAGGTCGCGCACTCTTTCGAGTTAATACAGTAGGTAGTTAGCGTTCCCTAGACTACGCAGGGGAAGTAAATTTGTACGCTGAAGTATTTCATAAAAATGAAGGCGTCTGCACCCCTCAAATCGTTCCTTGCGTTCACACCTAAGCAGGTTTATTGATAGAGGAGTATTATTATAGTATAATACAGTAACGTCATAACGTGCTTTCGCAACGTACGAGTACTTTATATAATTACCTGTAACTCTGTGTATAATGTATGCAAATAAGCATTAAAAAAAACTACACACCACACATTTTCGAAACCAACTCACATTGCCGTTTTGTGGCCGATTCGTCGCTTTCGAAAATCGATACTAGTTGTAAAAACTTCAAAGACGGCTCGCCGACCGCGGAGCACTTTGTTTCTTTCGTTGTCGCATCGCGCCCACCATTATGGACAACAACGTCGGCACCGTTGATATCGGACATGGCTGCAGATTGAAAAATAATATAATTATTATAACAATAATAATACAATATTACGACTTCCGAATGTTAATCAGTTATGAATGAACGCCACCGATTATTCGCGACGAGTTCATTGCACCGCTTTCGCCTTTCATATTATTATTACGGTACGGCCAAAGTGTGCAGCAAAACTGTTACCCTAGGTGTTGGTAGGATTGCACTTTTATACTTATACACTCCCATTAATTGATTATTACAGCTTGTTAATTGCCTATACACGACGTGTGTATTTACAATTCATAAGTCTATGTTTTTTTTTTAAAAAATTGTTTTGACATTACGCATGTCGCCGCGGTCGTTTATACCCGAGATATGTTATTGTTCCGTAACGCGCACCTATAAATATTCTGTTATTTGTTATATAGGTATAGAACGTACAGGCATGTTTTTGTTATGTTTTCAAATGCGATTCGCTGCAAATGCTATAACACAGAAAACCATTTTACGGAACATATTTCTCCATATACGTCGTATATTCAGAACGACATATCATAGTTATTATAAATCCCGCATAGAATATTATAATCACGATACGTCCATACCTAGGTATCTAGGTTTTTTTTATTCTGTGATCACATTAATTTTCGGGTAGTAGATAATTGATCCGATCTTTATTGTGGTAAAAATCCCTTCAAAGACTGCTCAGTCAGTCGAACCGAAAATATATAAGTACTATTTACTTGAAAGAATATCGTTTGAAAAAGTTTAAAATAGGTATATATGTTGTACATATGTACATATGTTTAGAAAAGGTTTTTTTATTTAATACATTTTTTAAACGCTTAAAATAATTTGAAATTTTTATACACTATTGAAAAATGTACAGTTAACTCGGGAAAATACTATACGATATCAATCTTGACTTAATGTTTTAGTACTTATATAGAATTTTTCAATTTGTTTCTATAAATTTAAAGATTCAAGATTATTAAAATTTTTAATACATACTTTACAACAAATTTTCGCAAGATTTTTGTTTTTATAACGTTTACCACATTATTGTTTTGTAATTTTTTTTTTTTTTTTCTTGCAATAAAAATTATAATAATTAATAATAAAAATTTCTTTAAAAATTTTTTAAAAACGTATACAATATTTTTTTATATTTTTGGTTAAGTAGCAACAAAAATTTTAAACATGTTTACTATTTTCCTATCGCATTTGGGTCTCTGAACAATTTTGTGTACGTTTTTTTTAAAAACTCTTGATACTTATTTTGGGTAACCCTAATCCCTTCGGAATACTTTATTTAAATTTATGTTCACAAACATGCTGATAAGTTATATGCCAAATATTTATGGCGCAATCCAACAAAATGATGCCAGTGATATGAGAATTCAATAATTTAAATCTAACTGTGTTCAATATATTATAAAATGTGTACCATGTATCAAAGTAGGTACCTACTTATTATTATGATGGCCTGTGGTGTATTTCGACTTGTAAAATATAAAACATTACGATTATGAATTATAAACAACTGTAATTACAATACGTTTCGATTGTAAGATTGTTTAATTTATTATATTCAAAACCAACGTCCCACGGTTATTATCTGAACAAGTGGTGCATTAAATAATAATATGTTTTCTTCTGTTTGATTATGACATCAAGAAAACGATGAACTGCACTATCCCAGTTGTAATATTTATGTTATCACAACAAAAACCCTTCGTAAACTACGTGTAAAAATGGCTAAGCAAAAAAAAAATATTAAATCTTTGAGCACTATAAAGATGTGATATCAT
>CM029365.1:2233190-2435745 GCA_017140985.1 Hormaphis cornu
ATGATATCACATCTTTATAGTGCTCAAAGATTTAATATTTTTTTTTTTTGCTTAGCCATTTTTACACGTAGTTTACGAAGGGTTTTTGTTGTGATATCACTAGTTTTTATAATCAATAATTTTAATAATGATAATTTATCTACATATCTATGTAAATTATATATTTTTATTCATAACTTAATCTAATTAATTTTTTTTAATTTTGTTTTTCTAGTATAATTATATATACATCTTTGCCACCACGAGGCCATCTTTCTTTATTAGAAATAAGGTCATTACACCGTTTATTATACTTTTTTTATCCGGGGTGGATAATAATTTTCGTATGTATGCCGTCGCGTCATTTGTATTTATTACAAAAGGCGCGACGGCAAATAGTGAAATGCACAACAGTATGGGAGACGCCGTCACTCGGCACTGAATTCGACAGTTGTCATTTTTGCTACCACCTATAAAAAAATAGGCCTCGAGCTGCATACGCGAAATCGAGTGGGGAAACCGCCGACGCGACACTGGCGACGACGACGATGGTGGCGGCGGCGGGCATAATTCCCAAAAAAATATAAAATTACATTAAAAATTTCGCACTTTTTCATTTATAACTTCATTTCTAGACGTTAGATTTTGATGATTTTTACAAAAGCACAATCTACACAACTTTTCTGATGTTTTGGAGTTTACTAGGAGTTAATTGATGCATTAAAAAATTAGTTATGTCCGGGTAAAGAAATACACGTATTTTGCACAGTTTAAATGGGAAGATCCTGCTTCGATATACTATAGCTAACTGTCGTGCCGTTTATTTTTTTTTTTTTACTTAGCTCGCGCCACGACCGTGGCGCTGGATAATAAATCGTAATATTTTCGGTGGGTATGTGCGGATATCTTCAGTCAACAAGAGTGAATAATAATATATTATCTTCTTCATCACTTTTATTCATTTCCACCAATTTATAAATTATATCGATGAAATAAATTGAAATGCATACAAATTCTTAGCAGCCTTTAAGGAGTTAATTTTTGAACTTTTGCCCAACTGTTTTTATACGTTATTTATTGATTGAAAATTTTAATACTAAATAGTTTAATTAATTGATAGTTCCAAACCAATAATTAGTAATAACATAAATTTATTTTTATGACTTATTTTATTATAATATATATGTTCGTATAAGTACAGATTTTTAAGAGTTTACAATTTTTTGCTTTTATTTTTGATACTTTCCATTTTAAGTATATCTATACTAAGATATACATATTATATTATAGCCTATAGGCAGTTAATTAAATAATTTTTCAAAAGATTGACATTAAAATATTTTAAATATAAATATTTTAGCCAATATTCAATAACAATTGTTATAATTAACTTTTTGTGATATCTGTTTATTAGAAAGAATCGACATAGTTGAAAATTTTATGACAAATGACAATACAGAATTGCTTTGATACTACTAGCTATAGTTGAAGAAAAATTATGTATTTTGCTCTTAGTCCAAGTTTGGTACTATATAACTATTAACTAAGATATAAGTAGACTGTTTACTGCAAAAAATATCTACGTATGAAATGTTCATGAAAAAAATATTTTTACTTAATGATTTCGTAATATTTATTAAGCATGGAAAAATTTTTTTAGTTTGAAAATATTAGGTAGATAATCAATAACTATAAAATATATAAAAATATAGGTTTCAGAATCTGAATGACAATAATAAGGAATAGTTTATAATATAGGCTTTTAAAAAGAAAATAATAATAATCATATTTTTAATAATTATTTATTATTGTGAAATATATATTATAATAAAATGTAGTTGTTTGTTTGCCATCGCATTATTTACTATCGACTAGATCGATTTTCTTAAATTTTTAAAAATTGTATTCATCATAGTCTGTTAAAGGTTTATGTGAAATATAATACGGTTATTACAAATATAATATAAATATTTAATATAATAATTTGTCCAGTCGCTTTTAAAGAATTTGTTAGAATAATGCGACCGGAAACGGAAAGACAAATGTTTGATGCAAATTTTCAATGGTGAAATGGTTCATCATATTTATCTAACTGTACATTATGTGTTTGTTTGATATCAACGACCATGAGTTTGCTAGCGATAAACGATTTCCTGGTTAGTAAATAACATTAATTCTTTATAGATATTGAATATTTAAAATTTAAATATATATTTTATTGTAACACATGTAGGTGATTATTTACGGAATAATGAAAAAAAATGTAATTCTAATAATATTTTAATATACAGATTGCCGAACAATTGACGTATTTTTGTGTTTTGCTTAATCAATACTTTTCATCAAATTATTTATCTCTGATTACACCAACAATATTTGGTTTTGTACACAAAGATATAACATATTATACTTTATATTTATAATTTAGCGTGGATTAACTATTTTAAACCTAGGGTGCTAAAAACTACGAAAACTCCCTGATTACTTCTTAATGTTTTAATTAAATCCTGGTAGAAAATTATAATAGGTATATAATATGAGTTGTCAGTTTGTCTAAAATGATACGATTATGTTGATAAAAAAATTAAATACTTTTTATGACATTATTTGTATACAATCGTACGAGTATGTATATTATAATTAATTATATACGTATTCTAAGTGTTTTTCTGCTCAAATCTCAAGTGTATAAAATGTTCACTCGTCAGTATTAATAATCAGTCTAAATTGTATCGGTATTAATTGAAAGTATAGTTAAGTATTACGTGTGTACATAAGAGAGTGAGTGTATAATAAGTATAAATAATAATGAGTAAAAATAAAACAAACCTATTTTTATCACATTGTAATGTTTATAATATATAGTTTATGATCTCATGAGATAATGCAGAATATTTTCCTGAAGAGCACATGGTAAATGTAAATATTAAACAGATTTTATTTCAATTGTATTACTATTCATAATATATACAAGTAGTACTTAAACTATTGTTTTGTCTGGCTAAAATTATAGTTAAGATAGACTAATTTCTAAATTATTAAGATTCATTATAATAAAGGAAAAAAAAACTGGTGAAATAATAAATTCTGGGTCGGGTAAAACTTGTTGGAGTAAAGCGTTGGCCTTGTGTGGTTTTGGAAGTTTCAAGTTTTAATTTGATTTTTATATACTCGTATATATTAAATCTGTAAGTAATATTTTGCTTACAAAAGTTACGATTATGAGCAAGTTTAGAGAGTTGAACCTCAATAGATGCTAAAGTTTGAAGTTTTTTATTTGGATAGAACTTTTTGAAACTTTTATAAAATTTATATTATGACGATTTAAATGTATCCATTAAAATAATGCGTAATACATCAAAGACTTAATTCTAATGACGTTTGTACAACTCGTTATACCCATTCTAACGATGTGTGAAAATTTAAAGACATTCAAACCAATGTTAAAATTTTCTTCCGTTTTTAAATCATAAGTTAAAAATAATCTTAAACTATAATAATTAAGATTCAAATTAAATTAAATTTTGAGCCGAAATGATGCCTACGTAAAAGTATAGGAGAACTCCTTTACCCAAAAAACTGATCACAGGCAAGGATATTTCGAATCGTTCGAATCAAATTTGTTCAAAAATATTTGATTCTTGGACTATTACTTAAAAGATAATGAAAAATTAAAAAACCCGTTCAGTGTCAATTTATTGGTCATAATTTCCCATTTTTTTTGTCGTACCGTACGTAAAGACTGAACTACTCTTTCTACAGGAAAATTTAAAAAAAAAAAAAAACATCATTGTAAGAACAATACATTCCTAAAACTTTACTCAGAATCTAAAATTTAAAATTAGAATGTTGCATAGTTCTGTTTTAATTTTTGTTTGTCGTGGACCATGGTAATTTATATAATATATATTATCATGTATATAAAGAACACATGTATTGTAATACTAATTGTAATTTTGTCGATACATTTTACAAAGTATCAAAGATAACTTTCAACTGTAATAGAATTCAATACTGACTATAATATTTACGCATATTGTATATAGCTATATACATGCGTATAATATGCTGTATATACAGTTGATCTTAATAATACAATTATTTGGAAAAAAAAGTGCTTGGATTCTATTATATGGCTTTGTTTCAAGTTTGATTAGATATTTTGTTTTAATCAGAACAATGTTTAGACTTTTGTTTTTTATTCTAATCAACGCTTCTATAAGTACATTGTACGGATTCAAAAATATATAATACAATGTAGGAGAACGGATGTAACTAAAACGCAGCGCAGCATGGAAGCTGAAAGTCGACGGACGTGGTGATGTTATAACAAATAATAATATAAATAATCAATTAACGCGCCTTATTGCGCAAAATATGACTGTTGCCGTGTTGCCGTATATTGCAACCTTAATCAATCAAACATTTTTAATAATACGAATGGAGAATACTGAAAAACGAAGAAAATTATAGAAAATCGCTTTTGACGATACCGCGATGCGCGCTCTCTTAAACTGGAATCAATTACCACGGTTTTACAAACCACCCGTCCACAAAAAATAATAAATTATCGTAATGATAATTATTATTCTCTACCTGACTACCGACGTATTGTTAATCCAAAAGCGTATATTTTATTTCATCAGCGATTGGTACATTTTTTACGATGACTGGATTCTGTGAATTATGCTCCTCCTAATTAAATTACGACAGAATTCAAATGAGATACAGCGTGCAGATACCGGCCGACATTATATAAACTTCGGTGAAATCAGAAATTATTTAAAATATTTAGGATTAGATGTATACTTTGCGTAAGAATGTTAGAAATTGTAAAGATTATTATTTTTGAACTATATATACATATATTTTGATTGTAAGTTGTTGCCTACAGTTAGCTCTCGTAAAAAACCTGGAAGCACGGTAGTGGATTGTTTGCAACAGTTCTCTAAAATTATTTTTTGACCATTTTGATTCTACTTTATGAATCACGTATACATAATATTATTTATAGCTGAATTATTGATACATTTTTTTTTGTATGATATGAATTATAATTCAGTTTGGCTATCTCTAGACTCTAAATGAAAATGAATCGAGTAACATCAAACTGAGTTATTCAGCATACTGTGATATATTATATTTATATACAATATTATAGTACAGTATAATATTATATATATATTATAGTATATACATTAATCACATATTATCGTTCATGTGTCACTGAGTCTGCTTAATAATACGTTTAGATATATCATAGTGGCGTATCCAGTTTTTTTTTCGGTGGGGGCCGATATAGAATTTGGATTTTTGGGGGTGAGAAAGGCTTAATATTTCAATGAAAATAATTTGAAAATACCATGAAATTTCAAAGTTTTTTGGAGGGCGGGTCCCTTATTGGCCCCCCCCTAAATACGCCCCTGATATGTTATATAATGAAAATCGTTTGTAAGTTTCAAGTTTTTAAACTCTTTGGCGTTTACCTTCCATAACGATCGTTAATTGGTACTAAATAATTTAATAAGTTAGACACTAGACATAAAATATCTAACTAGACTTTCTTAACAGACTCCATGTGACCCTGTTTTTTAAAGTTATTACTGGGGTCGACGTGCGTATTTTATTAGAAACAAATTAACATTTTATCATAAACTTTTGCAGCGGATTTAAACGTTATTAAATTTTACAGACGTCACAATAATAATTTTAAGTGAGAAGCATAATGAACTCAATTTTATTGATTATTCGATTTATCACATAGACCTTATATGGTTGAAATGAAAAACAGGTCAGCGGAACCCGGAGGCGTCGTATCTGTCTAGTTCATATCTTTTCCTCAACGATAACGCAAATAATTGACCCTCCCAATATTTGGACACATTTATACTATTATTTTAAGATAATATTTTACAAATGAAAAATCCCATTCCAAAAAAGAACATTATTCATAGTCAAAAAATGTCTGTATACTCGTACATTTTACAGAAAAATTTAACGGGCCCTATAATACAAAGTATACACATTTACTAGGTGTGTTGGAATCTTACTCTGCATTTAAAAATATGTTATTTGTAACTGACGATTTGGAAATAAATTAATGTTAAAGCTATATTATAATTTAATAATTAAAAAACAAGATTAGAGTTTGTTTAACTAAATTTTTTTTTATAGTTTTGTAACAACAATTACGAATAAAAATAGATACTTACTATTATGTTTACTGATGGTAGTTATCTATATAAAAAACTGCAGGAATCATATTTTTCTATTGTAGAAAATAATTGATTACTTAAGTTACTACAAAATGTGAATCTTTAATTGTGTATTATTTAAAATGAGATGATAATTAAAATACGTTATTACGTTTTATCATAACTTATTTGAGTAAATACTTTTACTTATCTACCAATTAAGAATGGATAGTCCTCAAAAAAAAAAAAAAAAATCCAACTTAAGTTATCAATATAACTAGGTACTTATTACATTAATTCTTGATTCTAGGTTAATAAACCACCTTATTTTGAAACTAGTCTGCATAGAGTGAGCCGCGTTTTGTACCATTTACCACAATATTAACAAAACTAAAAAAATTGGAAACATTTAAGTTATTTTAGTATAATCTAAGTTCATCGTATAATGTACACCATTATATAAAACGAGTATTGATTTTATATTGATACCAAATATTTTATATTGTTTTATGTTTGTCAGTAATTTACTGTATTCTATTGTATATAACTAATTTTAGATATTTTTAATTTTGTACTATTCTTTTTAATATGAAAACTCATTTGCCTGTAGATACTATAAATATTAGCTTAATTATGTTTAAAACAATAAAATTTTCTAACTTGCGTTTTTATTTATCTGGCATATTATAATGGTTAACTATTGTTTCGCTCTTTAAATGTATGCGATGTTGACATGGCGCGATGACATTATTTATAACGACTTAAATACAATTGAAGTATTTTCTGTTAACTTTTGTCATGCATTCTTAAGTAAATAAAGACCGTGTGGTCTTAGCCATTTGTAATAGGTATAACAATCAAAATATGAAAACAAATTTATGGCTTTCAAATTATTAATGAAAATATTTATGACCGAGTCCAATCGTAAGATGCATTTTTTATAATTTTAGATTCTGAGCGTAGCATGGAATGCATTGGTTTTTTAACTTAAAAAAATAGATTAATAATTAAATCAAAAAACTATGTATACGTACGAGTTTTATTTGTAAGTACTCTAGCGATGGGTTCTTTAACAATTTTCGGACATTATTTTTAGTTTTCTCAAAAATTAATGAAGTACGTGATAAAATTTTTATTATACAACTAGAAGTGACCATATGCTGGTAATTAATCACCAGAATTCTCCGCCCCATTGTACTATGTGATCATAATTACACTTTTCTTAGATAGTTATTGGTTTTTACCACTTCTAACAAATTAATTAAAACATCACTTGTGTTATGTGTACTCCTAATATTATGAAAGAAAAAAAAACAATAAAAGATGCATCGATACACGGCTTGTTGATCAAGCAGTAGCTTGAAGTCCGCAATGGGAATAATCCATAGACATATAAATATATTTATATGTCTATGGAATAATCTGAACAACCTAAAAGTAATTTAATGTTATTAATTCGAACAGTAGTCTTTCATAATTTCCTGTGTAGTTATGTTTAAGTACGTTTTTTGGTTATCTATTTACTGAGAGTTTTGTAATTTAGATTGAGTATGAAATTGTTTAAATGTCAACGGTGAGCAAAATATATTTTAACGAGTGGAACAGCAGTTTCTATAGAGAAGTCGAATTTTTTTAACGACTTTCTTCTGTTGAATAATTATTGGTCATGTTTCCTTATGTTAACCATAGTTTATTGCTAGGCAATATAACATATTACACCCTCAACGTAGTTGAAGAAGAGTTAAAGACTTACAGGCTGTATATTTTTAGTTGTGTCGATTAATGCTTGGGCATTTCCTAAATAATTGGCGAACGCTTGGTTTTTTTCTTTATTGTTAAAAATTAATGCATTCGTTCATTGATTATGACTATATATTTAAATGGGTTTTCAGGTGATCCGTTTTAGAAATGCATACCCAAATAACTAAGACGTTATAGTAAAATAAATATATAATATATAATTTGTTTATAAGGGGTCTTCCTTTGTTTTATTAAAAATATAAAGAAAAAAAATTAATTTCATTAATGATATAATTTGGCGTTAAATTTTATAGGCGTGTACTGAGTGTATTTTATAAAAAGAAAAAGCGTTATACCATATAAATTATACGTCACAGGAATACCTAGGAGTTTTACCATGCTCTTAGGCCTTAGAATTTAGATGAGATAGGGCCCAGGGGGTACCTGCATAGTTCACTTCTAGTCTTCAGAAAAATGTGAAAGTAGTAAAAAAAAAAAAAAAACACATTTTTACACCATCAGTTCAATCCTTCTATTTTTTTCGGTTATAAATTACAGATATATACAATATAATGGTTATCTATTTAAAAAAGATGGTTATTTTTTACACAGATCTATGAATTATGTGATCTGGGGTTTATTCTTTGGTCTGGGGAGGGGGATCATGGCCCTAATGGCGCCCCTGGAGCCGCCGCCGATGATAACTCGACAAATAAATTTCTCAAATCCTACGTTCGTAATGTTCGTTACGGGACCGTAGGTATAAAAATTGGGCATGCTGGTATTTATAATAAATAATAATAGTTTGTTGCCTCGAATCAACTATTACAGGCGTAATTATTTTTCGAAGGTGGGCTTGCCGGTTCGATCACGCGATTTATATCGTAACAGATTACATTAACATCCATTATACGTTTACGATGTTCTCGACACTATATTATGGCCTATCAGGCACGGTCCAACCTTATCGAAGTCGGGCCATACGGACGAAACAATAACGACCGCCCGACAAACAAGCGTTTTTCGTTTTTGAATTCTACATACTTTTACTGATTCTTTCCTCCGTCTATTATTGCCATTGGCGATTTGATCAAACAAACTATGTCGGTCCACATCGTTCAATCGTTCTACTACGTTCATTGTCGACGAAAACGTTTAACTCTGCGGTGAACCCGTACACGTTCCCAGACATGTGCCCTGGGGGCGCACGCTTACAATACGCCGTTGTCACGCGGTTATCGTCTATCGAAGTAGTATACAGGTATATTCTCATAGTTCGATATCCAAGACACGCTCTCCGTGAGCCAATATAACTACGTTACCCATATAATTATGATAGTAATATTATATCACGATTTATTTCATTTTTATGAATTCTGAGCGTCTAGCAATGAGGGACGCATCGTTTTTTAAATTTTTTTTTTTTTAATATATGGGTGTTTTTTTTTTTTTTGGGGGGGGGGGTCGAATAAGGAGAGGAGGTTCAATCGCCATACTGCCAAAAAGTATTATGTGGTCTGCATTTTTTTATGGTCAAAAACAATAGTGCTTCATTCGTTACGTTTGTACAGTTTGCACTGCAAAAACGTTTAGACTCGGATCGTCGATTAAAACAGTTTTTGAAAATTTTTTTTCTTCTTTTAGTTATAAGTGCCGAAAACATCACGAATTCCAAAACCACCACCCTGAACGACGATTTTTCGCACACGTCGGTAAAACTTTATCATAATATACTGTTTGTTAATTCGTTGACATTTTCACACGTTATCGGGATGCATATAAATTTAGTGGGTATGATTAAAGTTTGAAAAGAATTCGAGTTAAAAATGTAGAAATCGTTGAACGTTTGTATAAGGCCATCGCTTACAGACTTAATGCAAACATCATGCTAGGACTTCCAACTAGCGCTACTCCAACAGCGTTCCCCTTATTTTTTCTTCCCATTTTGGTCGGTTAAAAACAATAATACGTCTTTCCGCGCCGCCTAACCATCACAGATTTAATTAATACGCGGGACACACACACCACTGCACGTATTATAATATGGTTCACTCGGCCGCGGTGCGTGTGAAGCGCGTCTCTTTTTTCTCACCGTGTCTCGCGCGTTTTTACGCGCAACGCACACAAAAATATTCTCGTTCACGCTAACTCCGTTCCGTCCGTCGGGTGGCGCGTCTTCCGGCGGACACCAACAACGCCGCTACAGCATCGCGGTGCAGCAGAGATCTCTTGTCGTCCGGCAACCCGCGCCGATCGGATGCATGCTCAGCCGCTAGTCGCTTTTTCGCCGCGGGCCAGTGACGTCTCGAAACCGCTGTCCGCAGGATACCCGCCCAGCCGTCTCCGCGCGTTCCGCGGTGCAGTCCCGATCATTTTTGGGGAATAAAAACTCGGTGCCGTTTTTACATGCGCGTACTGCAGGCCGACACAGCTGCGACCGTATCCCGCGTGCCTTCCAAATGGACGTGCTTGCGCTCGAGAAGTAAGAAGACGATTCTGTTATTATGACATTAATATAGTCATTACAATTAATGATTGTACGAAAAATAATTTCGTCCATAAATAAATAAATCATCCTTTTACATATTGCACGTAGAATTTTTGAGTTTTTAAAAACGAATCGGTACACTTTTTTGTGGCTCGACGATTAGCTTCATTTTATTTTTAGCACCCACTAGTTATTTTATATTCAAATATTTTATTGTCATATCGACACTAGATGTGTGCGTGTAATAAAGTACAACTGAAAATATTATTAATTTTATAATACATTTTTAGAACAAATGACGCGTTTCGGATGCGATTTTTTTTTTTTTTGATACGATCAATAACTTTTACCGTCTTGTATTTAGTAGGAGTAATTGTTATAGTATAATTTAGAAGTAAATATTTGAAGATTGCGTTTTTTCACTTTAATGATGTTTATCATTTAAAAGTTATCGGAAACGTTAATCTTGTGGTTTTTATAATTTCTTAATGAGTTTTATGTTTTGGATATAAAAATGTTTTTCATTAAATATGATAAATAGGACCCATAAAGTCCATCGTTTTTCTAATAATTAAGAAACTTTTTATGTAAGTAATACAATTCATGTATTTTGCGGTAAAATACATTACGGTTCTACTGAAATTGGTCCATCCTCCATAATTCAATAATAATATTGTTATGGACAGGTAATATATTTGGTATACGTAGGTATTGAAATTTAACGTGGAAGAGAAATTTTGTTTTAAAAATTTTTGTACTATAAATGTGCAATATCGTTGTTCGTTAACTTTTTAAAAAAAATTTTACTAATATATTATACTGTAAACATGTAACCATTCTGTATCCACTCGTATAAATTGTCTATAGTATATATATATATAGGTATTTGTATACATTATAAGCGTAAATTTTAAAAAACTATGATAATAAACAAAGTAAAATAAAAACTATTCTGAACAGAAACGATGCTTAAATAATTATATGCATTGATTAATTAATTATTTAAATCGTAAAAGCTACTGAACACGTTATGTAGTACAAAAATAATATTTGACCGTCATATGATGAAAAACAACATTCAGTATCCATAAAGTAAAAATATTATTATTATTTTTTAAGATATGCATACTTGGGTTTTTATAATTTTAGAGATACGAGGGTTACGTTATATTTTTTGATGAACTATACTTATACCTGATATTATCGAGAGTTATACAACGATGGTTGATATTTCTACCATATGGATTTGTGATAAATATTTCCAACAAATTACTTAACAAAAATTAAACTAGGTACGTCGCATTTTTCCAATATTTCTATTAACGTTGTAATAAAAAAAATATAAGTATATTACACGTATATGTGTGTGTGTTTACTTTTTGATTTTTTTAAAAATTATCATGTAAGTTATCTTTTATTTTTTTGTGAATTTTTCTATTATCACGGTGAATATAAATTTATGTAATTTAATGTTGGTTTTTGATTTCTTACCTATTCAATTTTGGCATTGATAACTGTTAAAATTTTACAATCCATACAATTTACATTGCTTTCGATTGAAAATTCATTTTCATCTATTAATAAAATAAATTAAAATATATCGATTCAGCATAATGAGTTGGTATTTTAAAAATACACACGTGCGTTGACAGCATTTAAGACTACCTATAGTGTTTTACTTACGTGACTTTTGCAGTAAAATGTTATAGATACACTCAAAATGAATAATTGTTAAAAATAATTTTTCTGTTACGATAAAGTTTTTAAATTATATAATAATAGTTTACTTATATGTATTAAAATTTATAAGTATGTAGGTATAGATTAAAGTCCTTTTATATGAGTTTATATGAATTATTTATCGAACCCGAACAAATTTTTTTTTTTATATATATATAATTAATAATTCTAATAAATTTAACAACATCGTATTAATAATGTTAAATTTGCACGTGTGTGTTGTTAAGTTCAAATAAAAAAAATAAATACTTACACGAATATGGCATGAACTATGCAATACACGTTAGGTAACTAATGTCATTTTAAGTATATGTATTTTTAAAAAAATGAACAATTATTTAATTTTTTGGAGACTTTAATGCTTTATTTGAATAATACTTGAGTTCATGGTGCTCGTGATAATTACTGTAATGAAAGAATTTAGTAATTTTAGCATTTAAATTGTTCCTATACTCTATAAGTACGTTCAAAAGATAATTTATAATTAATTTATTTTATTTTCTTATGAATGATGTACAATGTAGAATTATTATATTGCTTCATTTAATTGATCGCAGGATACAATTTGTAGGTATAAATGTAAAATGAATTATTATGGTAAACTGTTATGATACATTTTTTCCTTAACATGATTCAATAAAAAATAATTTTAACAGTAACTATTTTTAATCTTTTATCTCAATGACGTTTTGTTTTCATTTATTCATATTAATCAATATTAAATATCATGCATGAAAAATTTTGATTTAACTTTGTTGAAAAATAATTTTTTATTTTACTAAAAATAACATAGTAAATAGTTGGTGAAATATAATATAATATAATAAATATATTTTTTTTTTAATGTTAAAGAACGTCCTTAACGGGTTAAAAATTGGGTAACATCGATGCAATTTTTATAAAAAAAAAAAAAAAAACTAAAAAAGAAGACACATTCAATACGTTCATTGTGCACCGGTTAAAGTCTTGAAATTAGTTGGTACTTACTTAAAATATTCACTTGTCTGCTAAATTTGCACGACAAAAGACGGCATACACCATCTAATAGTAATTTTTCTTTAGCACCTACTGCTGTTGAAATGAAGAATTATTATATTATTATTCTGTACGTTGCTTAGCTTGATAGATGTTAATTTTTAGAATTTTGAAATGCTTCTAAGTTTTTTCAAATCAATTTCAATCGAATAAAAACATTGATGTTGTTAAGAATAATACTAAACTCTTGGTATATTAAGCAACTTCATAACTGGATTAAATTTTAAGTATAGACTATTGCTTAAAATATTCTAAAACAATTATAAGTTTGATTTCGCAATAACTATTGTACATATATTTGACAAAATTCATAGATTGAGCGGTTTGTGACTAGCGTCAGATTTATTTTTAAATGATATTTCGCATGAACGAAATTTCATTGTATAATAACTTCTTCTGTCCTAAAAGTCATTATATTATGGAAAGTAAATATTAACTCTTACAAGTAAATACACTCGTCCTGACAAATAGTTTTAACTAAAACTTGTGAGAGATAATGACGTTTCATATTTTATTAGCTAAACAGTCTACATGACGTTAAAAATACGTATTTATTTATTATTTTTGTAACTATCACATAATTTACGCATATAGGTATATTGAGTAGATTTTAATTAGTTATTATAAAACGATAATACATGTTATAGGTAAAACTAAATAATTTTTTGTGGTATTTATTACTTTTATAAATTGTATGTCAATATCGAAAGTACATTTTGATGCACATGCGAAAACATATCATGTGCAAATTGCATCTGCCAAAATTATGTACTGTTCTAAACTTAAATCATTCTTTTGCCAAACTTATTTTTAAACATCAATCACTAAGTACTCTCACATTTTGATAACCGTTTGGTCGTAATAATTATTCGATCGAATTCGAAAATACTTTCTGACGTTGTTAAGGTTTTTATATTATTTAATAAATGTCAACTTTGACAGATAAATTTTTAAAAATCTTTTTATGCACCTAAGAAAATAATAAGTTAATTGAGTATATAATTTACTATATAGATGTAATAAAATGTAAAAACAGTTTTAAATTAACAAACAACAGTTAAAACAATTCTTTAGAATGAAGGGTTAGTTACAGTGAGTAAAACAAGTTAGTTTTTAAATGTAAGTTGTTTCAGTTTATTAGTTATTACTGCAGTTTTTAAATTTATATCTGCAGCTTAAATGACTATTTAGTGTTGATTTTTATATTATTTAGGCTATAAAATAAAATACTGTTGTATGCGTTTCTTAATTGTCAAAAAGTCAATATAAATTTAACGAATGAACTATATTGGTACATATTTATAATAAAAAATCATAAGTTTATTATGGGAAACGTTTTTGAAAATTATTTGTAGTGAGTACCTACCTACTTTTTATATTTTTCTATTTGTGTTTTTGTCAACAGCCAGTGTTCAATTTTATAATTATTATCGAAACATTGATCAATCAGCAGCTCCTGAATTATTTTTGACTCAGTAGACAGTAATCAGTAGCATTAATATTTAAATATGTTCTTGGGCACTGATCTGTGGGTAAAATACATTATTGATAATTATAATATGTAACTGTGTTGGACAAGTGTCAAAAAAAAAAAAAAAAATAAATAAATAAATAAAAAAATATATAATAAAAAATATCGCACTGGTTTAGTTCGTGTTTTATGGGTACTTAGTTTGGCATCGTCATATTACAACCACTACAAATTACAGTTTGGATATTGTTTTTCAGCAATGTACATTTTAAAAAACGAGTATATAATAAAACGTATTATACATAGTGCAGTGTACATGCATTCTCAGGCATTTTGTAAGTTTTTTTTTAGCGCCAAACCTATTGACAACGATTTAGAATATATCCTATTGCGTACGGTATTCACCCGGAAAAAAAAAAAAAAAAAAAAAAAAACGCACATCTGATTGACGTTTACACCCACGGGCAAACGGCCAGAATTACCAAGTATTTATAAGAACTACAGGCTCGCAACGTCTATAATAGGTATATTATAGTATAATGCTCAACGCGCGTGACGGTTTTGCTTAGTACTTAATTAATGTTGTTCAGTGATTTTTATGAATCGCTTAAACTCTAAATAGTTTAAAAAGAGACCTATATAAACAAATCCGAAATGATCCGTGGGCATCTGGTAAAAATTGCTTGTGTGTCTATACGTGCTTTGCCAATGTAACTACCGCTCGAAAAACAATCGAAACACCGCAGCCGTGTTGTTTGTAATATGTTCCTCGATTATTTATTAAATAATTTGTAATCAAATTCTTTTCTCGAGTAAATATTCTATGTCTGCACATCTTCCGAAGGCGCGAGAGATATTTCCACTCATTGAAATTCCAGAATTCATAGCCAAATATAATTATTAAGAAAAAGTCTTCACCGAGGTTGCCGTCCCAAATTAACCTAGTTTTTATTTAGAATTTTGAATAGTGTAACCAATACGTCGAATCCAATACAACAAATCGATTTGTCTTTTTCTACACGTACCCACGTTTTTTCAAATAATATACCGTTTGAATCAATTGAAGTTTTAAAATGTTTTAATAATTCATTTTGGATTTTTGTAATAACAGCTGCGGCCAGGAAATTTTATACATGGTTAAAAACGTACTCTAAAGTCTTAATTATATAGTTACCTAAAATGTACCTATTATTTATATTTAACTGTAGGTAATTTTAAAGTAGTAAATTATTGTGTTTTTTATTATGCCGCGTATTATTTTATTATTGATGTACAGAACGATAAACGCACGTAATACTCTGTACCTACATACATATTTACTGACACATTTTTATACTCGGCTTTACATTATGTACCTAACCGAATATTTTTGTGAGTGATGCTTGTATTAAAAAACAATCGAATACCACGCGTACCTATAGCTAGAGATGGACCTTCCTTGAAATCTGGTTAGGTACAAAATTCAATAACACATTGAGATTGAATCGCTTTAATATCCACCGACGAATAGAATTGGAATAATAGCATCATGACGGACAGGTCTGTTTTATCCGTCGCCATTGTTGAAACCTTTTCACATCTGGCCGGTTTCGGTTATCCGAATTCTGAGATTTTTAACAAACATGTTCAAATATTATATTTAACGATACATTATGCTTCTACAAAATGGAATGTTTGTCATCGTTTCCGGTTTTATTGATGATTGATGGCAAGAGTAGTTTTTATTTGTATGCTGTATTTACAAGTTATGTATATTTTAAGTACCCAGTTGAGTAGGCATAAATCATAAAATAAAATTCAATATCGAACAAAAGATACTAAACATTGCCACGTACAACAGAAGAATTGTACATACCTACACACAAACTAATAACATAATGTAAGTTGAATACGTACGCACACACACACACACACACACAATATGTACTAAGTATAATATATAAGTAATATAGGCGCTGTTGTACAGTAACAATGATTTTAAATTAATAGAATCGGTACAAATGGTTGTTAAAAATGTTAATGGATAAAAATAATTAAATACTCTTTTTGATTAGGTTTTAACTGAATGTTCAGTTTTTAATTAAAGTTTTTAAAATGTCACGAAATACGCGATTTGAGTTCGAACCTAACGCATTTAAATATTGTAAATAGCTATAATATCATACATACGTATATATTTAAACTAAATACCCCATACGTGTTTTATTCTTGAATTGAATTGTGTCTGTAACAATAACCGGGAATCTGAATTAATTTTCATTGGCATTGTTTTCTTAACCATTGGTTATCAAGTATTGATATATACATCCCTACGTGTAGTCATCTATGTGACAATTAAAATAATTGATTATTTTAATGAAAAAAAAAAAAAAACCGTTACGTCTGCTAATGTTATGTTCTTGCAACAGTTTGAAACTCACTTATACGTACATATTGGTATTTATAAGTAAATGAAATACCGCAAATACTTCTATATAATATTATGTTCTGGTTATTAAATACAGCTCTAACAAACGCCAGCTAATGAACCACCACAGAAAAAAAAAAAATCTAGATAATATCTATAATTGATAATATTATGATCGTGTTACCGAGAGTAACCACAAACTACTGGTTTTCCTACGCAGCGTGCTTAAAATATGATATTATGATGACCGTCCGTTTAAAATAAAAACTCAATTATGATGTAAATATAATACGTCGTAAGTAGGTACATGCTACATAGTATTACAGGGTGGACGAGAATATTGAGAGAAAAAAAACTATAGTCACGATGATCAGTACTTTTTTACGAACCGAATTTTACGGTCAAAACTAACACGACATTCATATATTTTTTGAACATTACAATTGATATTACGCAATGCACAATTCGAAAATCATTTCGATAAATGGTGTAGTACGCTGCAATCATTGCAATAACGATCCGTACAACAAGATCGTACAGTAATTGTTTTGTACTTGTCTTTCTCTCTTTTTGGTTATGAACGTTGTAAACACGGTTATACAAAAATAATTTTTAGGTATTATCTTTTTTACTGTATGGTAAAACAATTTTTCTTTGTAGATTGTTTTGAGTACGTGGCAAGGTATTTGTTCTTACTTTATGTTGGTTAAGATTATAGCTGTATGGGCTTATGAATTTAAAATATAAAAAAAATATTCAACATCTCAAGGAGCCGGTTTCGACTATAACAGCACGATGTACCTGCCAACCCCCATCCCCGCTGTAACTATACACTCGGTTATAAAAAAAACGGTGCCAATAAAATAGTATCATATTACGGTATACTTGGTCTTGAAATAATAATAATGATTGGTCTTGTGCTCGCCACCCTTGTTCATTTATGTATTGTTGCGGTTATTGTTATTTTTCTTATTGTATATTATGGCGTCTAAATAAATGTAAATGGACGTAAATACACCTCTTCTCTGTATCTATATGAATTTAAATTGTGGTGTAATGCGTAGGTAGAATTTTTTTGTAGTCTTCAAAAGTAGCTACTTGACTTTGAAATAATCACCTGTTATTTTTTTATGATGCTAGGTGCACATAATAATCGTATATTCTATGAGTGCTAAACACAGTATTTTAAATGAAGTATTATAAGTTATAACATAATTACTTTCCCATACCATTGATACATTTTTTAATAGTTCGATCGAGTTCTGACATACGAGTTTATATGAATGCATTATCTACAATTTTCATGTTTGTGGATTGTCATTGAAAGACACAGTTTTTGTAGTTTTTACACATTTTAACAACTATTCAGTTTTTTTTAAACAGCCTAAAACATGAAATTCGTACAACTTAGATTGGTATAAGTATGTAGGATTATGCGAAGATTTTAAAGAAATTGATAAAATATAAATACTAACATATTATAATACGTTTAAACGGTGTATTTTTAGTATTTGTGTAAAAAGAAGAAATATATGGGAATTAGGGTCGGAATTATTTTAAGAACGTCAGTCACCACACTATACAGTATACATGGTGATAAATATGGTTTCTATGAAAAATAGTTAAAGAGTGTTACAAATATAACATTTTATTGCTAAAAAGTTTTATTTTACATACATATATGTGTTAATGTCAATTGCTAAATGAAAATGAATGGCAAAGTATTAATTTTTAGTTCGTTCAACCGTCATAAAAACGTTTTACATAAAAATATCAACCCCATCTACGACTAGGTAGTCAGTTTAAATACAAATTGTTACTGGCGTTTTTGTGACCAATTTAAGTTAAACAGCTCAAATTTTCACGAAAGAACTGCGAAGATATTTTTTGAATGTAAACGCTGAACTGTAAACTCTATTTAAATTATATTAGTTTTCATGTTTTAACCAAAAAGATGCAAACATTTTTTGTCTATATTTTTCTAAAAAAAAAATAACCGTTTGATATTTTCATAAATCATTAAAATGGGTAAAGTACAATTATGATAAACATGTTTCACAATGGGGAACTATTCAATTTTCAGATTATTTGTATAGTCGAAAGTCAGTATTTTCGTCAGCAATCAACTATCATGGTTTTCAAATTTTATTTTGTTTGTTCAAACTCGTAATGACCGATTTCACACATCACTGCTCGTTACATTTTTTTTTTTTTAAATACTTCAAATTTCATCCACTTATGGTACATATTATTTACTCACCAAACACTCAGAATATCAAACTGCGTTTGAAGTTGTTACTCGCATAAAATGTACTACAGCCATTATTGACAGATGGCGTATGTTTATTCTTATTGATTGACCGTGTTGACAAAATTATACCCTGCAGACGCGTTTGAGAACATGCCATATTATTATAGTCTCCGTGCTAGTAATATAAGTCTAGACTCGTGGAAATCTGGGTTCATTATATCAGTTTATTATAGTAAGCTATTTCGTAAGAAGTCCCTTCAACGTGGGTGGCTTGAACATCAACGTCCTAAACTATAATGGGTCTAGGGGATGAATGACGTTGGCCAACGCGAATGCGTGACCTGTTTTTTTTTTTCGTTTATAATAAAGTGTGAAAAAATTTCAAATGAAGGCTGTTAATGGATAATTTACAAACATTCACCATTTTGCAGAAAAAAAAAATATGCCCCATTACTCAACTAGTTTACTAAAATATGTATTAATTCAAATGTTTGTATCATATTAAATGTCTCACTAATAATACCTTGTAATCGGTATGAATTAAGACGTTGGTAATGGTCAAATAATGTTAAAATAACTAATTATATTTTTTAACAAACTACAAATAGTTATGTGTTATAAAGTAATATTTTGAACAATGAAAAATAATTAAAATAAAGAAAAAAATTCCTTTTTGTTAAAAATATTTATTTGATTCATCATTGCTTGCGTATTAGGTAAATAAATATTTAGTATGGTAATGTTTATACACATCTAATAGCTGAACTCGTATTATTTATTTTATCTATATTTTAAAGTATTAAAAGGAAACGAATAGATACACATCCTCAATACTAATATTTATAAGTTAAAATAAGTGTTTAGACAAACTCGCATACATTAAATTATATTGACTATTTCAGATTTTTAAATTGAGAAAAAAATATCGTTTATAACTCACGTGCTTTTGAAAATTTTAGAGATAATTTAAAAATTTTAACTGAGTAGTAAGTATAATTTATGTTTAATTTTGTATATTAAACGAAATACTACGTGATGAGATATTAATTTATATTATAAAATTCTAAACCATTAGATACTTAGTGAAAAAAAGAAAAAACATTACACGGACCATTAATATAATTATAACCGAAAACTCCATTTGAACACATTATTCATAAAATATAATTTTGTTTAAAAATTAATTAATGCCATTTTTACATGACATTCTGTGGTATTTCTTTTTAATCATCACAGCGTAATAACACACTGTTGAACTTCTAGGACAATTTCAAATAAATACGAAACAACCCACTTTTATCGTTTGTTTAAGTTAAAATAAAAATACTTAAATAAAACAAGTGAGATGAATGAATGCAACTTACGAACCACATATTATTATATTAAGCTATACATTTAAAAACTCGGTAAATATATTATATTTCACGTTTAATGTTATTCGTGGGTCTTGTTGCTGCTCGAAAGATTAACTTTATGGGCACCGCTTAGATTATTGTATACGTACGTACATAGTTGCATATCATTTATAATTCAAAGTGAAATAGTTATTTCAATATAGTTATCTTCATCTCGCCTATGCGCCTCCATCGACCGAGGCCGACCGCCACGTATCCATCTGATTAGCTCTAGGATTTAAATCCACTGTTATGCGGACGTATAAAAACTTTACTGCCGAATATTGGGATGCTGCAGCACTTACCGAAATAAAACCGGAGGTACCGTGTAAATGATTATTCTATATTTAAAATCAGATTATACATAGGTACAAGAGAAAGTATACGCGCGGGGTGGCAGTCACATATTATTATACAGTTGTAAAAACAGAGACGAGTTTCTTTGATGCCGATAACTCTTATACGAGAGACAAAAAATAACGCCTAGAACCGGATGAAAAGGGGAAAAAATTGGACGACGTGTAGACAATACTAGCTCCCGTTGTGCACCGTTATAAATAGTAATTAAAGACTCTAGGTAAAGTTTAACAGTATTATATACAATACGCACACCTCGTCTGGCCCAATCTAATTTCGTAACAGTGAAATCAGAGACGAAAAAAATACGTGATCTTAAAGTCTTCGGAGTATTAGTTCTAAGAGCCAATCTGTTACGGTGCGGCGTTTAAAGTACATAATAATATATTATTATGCCCAACACCGTATACGTGTATTTTATTCTTTCGGTTGGAATGTGCATATTTTGCTTAACGGCTCATTAAAAGTACAGTACACACTCTAATGCACCGTGATAGGCAGCCGTGAAACCTTAGGCTGTGTAAGTGAGTATGACGATTTTGATGATTGGGGCCATCGGAAGCTTTCCAATTAGCTTTAAAATCACTACATTGTGACCTGTAAAATATTTAGGTATGGTTAACTTTTGAGGACAAAATATGAACGCACGACCACAACGAATTCTGTAGTACCTAACGATACAAGTATATATATATATATATATTCTATACACTATAAATAGGCTATTTTATTTAGAAACTCAAAGTATTTCCTTTTCCTATAGTCAAAACGTCGATGGCAACTTGTAAGTGTAATTCGTAAACTTTTGATGAAACCTGCTGTTCAGTTACAACACATACGGGGCAATAGCTGTATTTACGTGTAAAATCTCTAGTAGGTGTATAATTAACGCAAGTATTTATATTGTAGACTATAAACGTACTCTACGGTGGCTACTGTAAGAAGGATCGTAAATTATATTTGAACCTCTTATTATCAACTAAAATAAAATCTAATGTAATACGTGCAGCTGTTTACTAAACGTCAGAATTAATTTAAAAACGTAACGGCAAAATTAGTTTTTGATTGTTAGTGTTAATTTGGAAATCAATGGACATTTTTCACGAAGCAAACGAACGTAAAACGTTTTCAATAGTCGTATATACATGGAATTATGCAAACTCCGTTAGGATCGCCAATTTTGTTTCATCATTTAAAATACTACGAGAACACAAAATATAAATGCTATTTTGGGTCCGTGTCGACTACAATAACTGTGAACGCAGTTTAATAATTGCAGCTCGTTTTAATTTTTGCTAAGCGCGCGCGTATCCGTGTCCCGGCTGATCACGCAACGCATATTCTACGGTTCCTCGTCGAACCGATTTACAATAGACCACCGGATACAATATATATTATTATACAGCGTGTTTACTTTTAAAAGTAAAATGAAATGTGACTAGATTTCAACGAGGTTTTTGGGAGCGACTACTATATAAGGAGTACACATTTTTTTTTTGAATTTTCAAATTTTTAGCTTTTTTATTGTGCGCGGGCACAACTATTTTTTTTTTTTTTTTAAATGCAAGTTGCATCGATCGCGCGTCCAATAATCGAGGCCGAACACTTGAAAACTGTCTAATCCGTATAAGAGATAAGCCAACTTTAAACTCGATTTGACAATGCGAGTTTTACACCGGTCTCCAAAAACGCGGAAAAAATTTAAAAAAAACAGTCGCATAAACTGTGTATTGATTTTGTTTTGCGTGACGAATAAATCAACAACTCTGTGTTTACGCGAAACTAACAATACGAGCGTTGCTTATACTGTATCACCACGGGGTTTGAACACACACCTCCGCGATCCGATGGGCAGATATCATGATGATATTTCGTGTTACGAGAAAACGTATGCTGTATATTTTAATAACAATATTATTATTATTATTATTATTATTATTATAATGTATACCTAGTGCTGCTGCTGCTGCAGTGGTGTCGACGACGGCTGCGGTGAACGATTAATAACGAACGGACGCGGGGCGGCCCAGGGGAAGAACGCCCGAAATATTATTATTACTATACATCGTTTGAGTTATTATTACGACGCATCCGTAAGTCGCGTTCAAGTCTCTTGCGCGCGGGTGGTCGCCGCCGCCGCCGCCGCCGCCGCCGCCACTACGTATATACGTACTTGCATCCCGGAATCTCGTCGTTACACACACACACACACACACACACACACACACACACACACTTTAAGCTCTCTATCGCTCGTCAATGACTCTCAAAAATTATTATTATGCGTCAAAGTCTATATTGTGTCTTATAGCCGGCGTTCATCCGCCGGTCGAAGAGAGGAAAAATATACACACGTTAATATAATAAAATAAAAAAAGAACGATTCGTAAAACATCGATACACCCGCGTACAACACTGCGGTGTTATGGTATTAGATCGGGGTCGTTGTGTGTAAAAAAAAAAAAAAAACACCAATTTTAGAGGTGAGATGACGGAAACAGCGGGTCGTCTCGTTAAAATAATAATACACGTAAAACCCATTCGACGTGCCTATACACGAGTTCTCTGGCCTCTTATTTTTCTCCGCAGTACCGGTCACAATAAAAACGTACGTATATAAGTATGCGATAAATAACGTTTGAAACGAGTCCGAAATGTAAACATCGGTCGTCTTCGACGGACACGCGATGATTGTTATAATAATAATTAATCGACCGTTCTCCCCAGCGCGTTTTCCGAGATGTACCCACCACCACACGCTACGTCTGCTCGCTCGTCTGCTGGTCTCCCGCCGGCGAAATCGGACGAAACACGAACTAGGGATACTTCGCTAGAGCTGCGCTGACGTTTTTTTTTTTCTTCTCGAAAAGTCCAGCGAGACGAGCTTAATATAAATGACGCGTGTCATAAAAGTCATTTTTCACAATGTACCCCTATAGTATATATTTAGTCACGCGTGTCGGCGATACGCTATTGTATTATACTATTGCATTATAACTGTATATATTTTACTGCAGTAGTCTTGAAAATAAAAATTGTATCTCAATCACGCTGCACAGGTACTCCATACAAAATAATCGTCGCAAGTATAGTTCACGTTGGTGCGCGCAACGCGCCTGTTACGCAGTGTCGGGTATAAAGATTCCGTCGTAAATTCGCCAAACGCGTGACGCAATAGTTGTAACGTCAAAATCGTTTCGAAAAACGAATAATAATAATTATTCCGTGATTCGGTGTAACGATTCGTAATGAACCCTACAAAAATAATTCGTTATAAATCCTAAATAAAATAAACCGATGTATGTTTGAACGATAAAAATGTACATCTTGAAAATTTCAATTTAACGTTGTACGGTTACCGTTACGACGCTGTATCAGTTATTGAATTTTAAAATAATTGCGCACAGTGTGTGAACTACCGAGCTGAATTGATTCAGCGTGTTTGAGAGTACAAACAATATAATAATTACGTATTAATAAAACGGATTTATGATTAGTAGTTCTCATGCTGCTGTTGTATACAATGTTGATGTTTAAATATTCGATTTGCGTTACGTGCCTAAACGTTTCGGTTGTATGCTCACGTCCGTTCGGCTTATATTTGTAGCTGGTAACGAAAATAACTTAAAATCTTTCAACGGTCTGACGACGAAAACGATACACCATAAAGATTTTACGTTAAAACATCTCTTGCTTACGCCAGATTTCATCGGTCGATAATATTGAAGTGACTATGACTAATTTAAAACGTGTTTCTTTTTTATTACGTAACAACTATTTTTGAGCTCAATTTGTAAGAAAAGGGATAGCATAATATATAAATTATAATTTATATACGTAGGTACCTGTGTATAGTTGTACCAATTATATTGAAATATATTATTATATTATACGTGTGTGGGTACCATAACTATACTATATTGTACCGTATCATTGCTTCTCATTATTCTGCCCCTCTCGGTCAGTGCTGTCGGTTACTTTTTAAGCCTTACCGGTCCACGGTAATCGTGTCGGCAGGAATGCGTGTCCCTTGATATTCGATTAAATCGTTAAAATTGTTCCTCGTACTACTTAACTTTTTTTTTTTTTTTTTCTGGTTGGATACTTTTTCTACACTCATTCACACTGAATTACGATTTATACGTCTGCTTTCCTGTCAAGGTAGATACATGTTATTTTACACCTCTAATTTAACGTTTCCAAATAAAAGGAAGGAAATATGAAATTGTTCCGTTATAGCCTACCAGAGATTTTAGTTGATTAAAAAAAAAACCATTTTAAGCATTTAAAATTATTCTTCATAAAACCACGCGTTAACGAGTAGGTACACGCACTATATCATAAAAATGTATGTCCGACTAAACAAATGTTTTTTAAACATAATTTAAATCATTTAATTCAATATCCGCATCTAAAATATACCAATTGTGTTTTAATATTTATACTTACATTAATTCGAGAAAAAAAAAAATTGAAATACAGCCTACACTTATGATAAAATAATAAGCTATATTATAATCTATTTATTAAATTTAAATTATAAAAATAAAAGAGTACTTATTATACTTAAATACTAAGAATTTGTTAACTTTCACGGGTTTGTGAATAACTATAGATATTTTTTTTCAGATGTAACTTCAATGTTTTAGGATAAACATTGAAGACATAGATACGTTTAAAAAAAGAACATAAAAATACTACGAGACCTTCATACGTAAGAAAAAAAGAGAATGATTTTTTTAAATGAATAAAATCAATTCATTAATATTTGTCGTTCGAGTTCAAACTAAGATTATTCTGCTCTATAATTTAAGTATAAATCTTGCTGATGTGTCAAAAATATCATTGATTAACGATACGTTATGTACATACATAGGCACTTAGTCAACTAATATAATCAACTTATATTATTAATCATACATTATGACGTTTATGTTTGGGTCAACTCAGAGGAAATTTATTTTTATTTATTTCCAATAAACTAAATGCCGGTATCGATGGCTGTAATTATCACATCGACAAAAATTTATTGTTTGTTAAACAGATTTATAACGCAGTTTGCATATTACTTTAAATTTGTAAACAGAAAACGTATATTTTAATTTTGGAAGATATGTTCTATACGAGTGACCTTATAGAAAAGCCTAAACATATTAAAATTCTGTAACTTACATACGAGGACTTACTGTAGTACCAAACTTTACATCTGTTGATAATTGTAGAGCCATGGCATGATGCTTTTTCATCCGGTTTCAATTTAGCTATACACTGTTACATTTATAGATGTATATTAAAGAAGTTTATTTTTGTGTTTTAAAAATAATCTCTTTTAATAGGTAGTCTTAGTGTTACATAATATCCGTCTTCTTGATATTAAATTAAATTACTAATTTAGAAACGTAAGAAATTTAAAATGTTTATACTATTATGTCTAGCAATTTAATTTGTTAAATGGTTATATATATATATATATATATATGAGTGTCATAAATAATATTGTAATAGCGTACTTTACACATTATAAATCACATAAATAACACTAACATTATATGAGATAAATGCGCGGTAATCATCTTGAACTTTTAAAACGCATACTGTGAAACTATACATTAAAGGGAATGTATGGATGTTGAAACATGTATGGTTAATGTTTTACTAGTGTAATTGGTCATACCTTTTATTGATTATAAACAAAAAATTAAACACTTTCTAGTTTATAATTGAAACAATCATAAAGAAGAAAGCTGTTGTTTCATTTTGTAATAATGAATCTTACATTTAACCATTTTTTTATATGTTAAGATATAAACTGTATATGTCATAACAGGGCACCGGTAAATAATCACACATGATACTTATATAGTATAAGATTAGTAATAAATACATAAATCACTTTAGAAAATCAGTTTAGTGTAATATGCACGTATATCAAGCGTATCATCACGTATATTGGTAATAGTAAGGTAAAAAATACGTATATATTTTCAGCAACATTATTGATCATTTATACGGACTATTTTTGTACATACTTTTTAAACGACTCTTTAACTCGTATACTTATAATTAAAGTTTTATAATTTAAATACACGCAATGTAAATTGTAAATGTAAATTAATATTGAGCTGCAAATGTATAGCAAATCATTTAAATTGTTAATTGGAAAATTTTTTTTCATTGAAATATTTTTTTTTTTTTAACCTAAGTATGAGAAAATTAAAAACTCAGCATAGTCACGTCTAAGAAAATTAAAATTTAAACATTTCTGTTTGTTGTTTCAGGTACTTGGCACTCTTGATACTGATTATATCGTGTTGCGTTCCCTCTACCCTATCAAAACGCGTAAGTATATAATCGGTGCATGTCCGAAAAATACGTCTACCTATGTAAGTTTTTTCGTACTAAACTCAGAATTACACTCGGAATCACACGAGCCCTGCATATGTATACCTATATAATATTGTTATTTGTTATAATATATTGACACGTTGATGGGCACTACGTTTTATGTATTTTCTAAAAAACCATCCGAAAATTGACACTATTTCATTACATATTTAGCTAAAAATATAATATAGGTGGAAAATTATAGAAAATAAAAGAAATATAACGCTTGTTGGTAAACTGTGACATATAGGCTGGTGAGAAGAATTTTTTTCTGATAAACATTACTGCACCAGCAGATAGTGACTAGAGATAGATGGTTTTGGATTAGCAGTAACATAATATAATGGAGATTTTAAAATGTTCCCGACATCCGTTTTAAATATTACTGCAATATCAGTAAAATTAAACAACTGTAGGGCAATATGAAAAAGGCACCTAAAAAAATTTTAAAATATTGTTTATACATCAGTTCGTGTTAAACATATTTGGTCATACGTAGTGTTTTCGGCAAAAAAAATCATATGATCTGTTTTATCATTATTGATAGTAATATTATATTATTATTGAAAACTGAGTTGACTCTCCAATTTTTTAAATATTGCGGTTATCAAAAATTTGCTTTTTTTTTTTAATCAAAACAAAAATTATTTCCATGGTTACAATTTCACAAAATTTAAAGTTGGGAAATAAAGTTTTAAAAACTTATTTATGTATATTTGTTTCATATTATAATTTCTAAATAATGTACAAAATTATGAAACCTCATGCATAATTTCACTTTTGCCTCACTATCGGGCAAAGTGAAATTTTTACAGAGTTAAAACAAAATAGTTTAAAATGAATAATACCTAAGAATTTATGGTTATAATAATTATATTGAAACAGTATATTACGTTTGTAATAAATTGAGATTATTTGTTTAAAGTTACTATGTTTAAATGTGTTATGATAATTCAAACACAAAGATGTCCACTTTGCCCCACATAGTCCACATAGATTGTAAAATGTCGTATTCTATTTTATCATTATGCTGACGTGCGCGTAAATACGAACACTACACTTGTCGGCGAATCTTTTTTTTCCATATTATCCTCCGCCGACCATTCATTAAAAACCGTACACGTGCAGGCCATGTGCGCCGGTCTCCGGACAACGCGAACATCAAACGTCCACGCCGCTAATCTGCTGCCGGGCGCGTTTATTAAAATGTGCGACAGTGGCGGGGCTACGCCGACGTATAGGATATTATATTATTATGTCTCGCAGTCTGAGATCGGTCGTTACACTTATGACTTAGTTGTAATAATATGTAGGTAATGTATACGTATATTATACTAAAATATCATTATTATTATAATTATATTGCTGTATACGCATCATATTGCACACATCTGCTTGCAGGGATTATTCTGTACGCGAAAAAAGGGGCGGCTATCGTTTGAGCCCCCCTAATAAGAATTATTAGAATATTCGAATGATATACTTATAGAGGTATAGGAGATGCAGGGGCACCGTTTCAGATTGTAAACAAAGATGCGAACATTCGATGTAGACCAATTGATTTTATTAACTTAAATTTGCTCCAAATCTATAATAATGCTTCCAAATATTTAAAAAAAACATTCTACTCTTCGGTATTTTCGGCTTTTTAATCCCCTTACCTAAACATTGTGTCTGCACTATAAAACTCTTGAACAATATTAACTTTGAGCAATTTTTTTTTTCAAATGAGACTCATAGCTACATTATTGTATATACAGAGGTTCATATTATCTTCATTGTAATTTGTTGTACTAACACAGATAACCAAAAATGGGTAGTGTCCATTCTAATATATTTATTAAAATCAGTAAGGCCAATTTCTCGTAGTCAGGCCAATATTAAAGTGCGGGAAAAAGTAGGGTTCATAAAAGACACCCTGCACCCCCCGAATCCTAAATACGTCTGCATTTACTCACACATTTAAAGTCCATCGAAACACTTGAGTTTAATAACTTTTTGTGAGTGCAGAATAATACTTTTAACAACAATTAACATTAGTATAAATGTTATATATAGTGAATTCTTCTTATATGGTATAGATTGCTCTAAATCTTCAATGCTCAAGACGAAAATGTTTTAACTCGAGTACCTAAAATCATTAAATAGAAATTAGATTTATGTATAAACATGACTATTAATTCTTGATTCTTAAACTCGAGTTGAGTTTTGATGTCATTTACTTATTGGTAAGTATTGATAGCGTTACCACTTCACTTTATTGTACATTTAGTTATTATGAAATGCTTTAATGTTAAAAAAGTTTATTTTTATCATCAGAGTTTATTCAACAGTTTTGTTTTTGTTGTGATAATATACTACTCATAATAAACCATTGGAAATGAGTATGGAATCGACGAATGTCTCCTCAATACGTTTCGTTTTATATTTTATAAACATTTTATAGGTATATTTTAAAATATTAAAATACGTGTATACATAAAATGTTATATTACTTTTACATTATTACTGAAGCTGTAATCGTATTACTAAATTTGAATAAAGTTTAATCTTTAAGCTACAATGTTTGTTATACAAAATAAAAATAATCCCCCAAAAAATGTCTAGAGAAAAATATGGCTTTTACGCTTATTTCTGTTTGTCCGGTGATCAAATTTGATACAGTTTAAATATACACACAATTACCTATTACGTATTCTTCTTCTTTTTTTTTAAAAAAGAAAGAGAGAGGAATAATTTATAATGATCATAAATCATGCGAGCAGTCTTTTCGTTTACACACGGACACCCATCTTTTGTACGGGAAAACGGATACGTAATGGTCACCAAAAACTATTTATCAACACGTCTTAATGGAGATTTAAAGTCAAGTTTGTTGTATGACACAATAGACACGAAAATATGACAAATATCTCATTTCTTTGTTACGAATTAAATTATAATTATTCAGAAAAAAAAATATATATATACCTATAATATGTACAACAATATTATAGATAGGTTATCCGCTGGCCAGTAAGCATCTCTATAATTATAGTCATATTTATCCGTGTATATTAGTAGCTGAAATAAAAATAATACCTACGTCATTTAGCTTAATCTTGCGTGTACATGGTTAGTTTTAACTTAATACTGTATTTATCTCAGGACTAATAAATTAAAAAATAATATGCATTTTAAAATTCGTTTGACCCACGTGTGATCGAATCAAATGTAGTTTAACAACAGTTTGATAGTGTTGATACAAAAGTATATATTTTTAATTCCTATACTGGCCACTGTATAAAATAAATACTACAATATTCGTTTAGTTATTAATATTGTACGATTGCATAAAGCAGGTAACACATTTTACAACGAATTGTTGCGTAAAATTAAATTTTAACTCTAAAATTTTAAATCTAAATATGTACCTATCATCTCAATCGGTTATGCGGGTTATGACATGAGGTGTTAGTTTTTCTTTTTTATTACTACAATTATTTTAATTGACGAGACCCTATAAAGTTTTTATCTTTTTTTCATTTATAATTTACCATATGACTACAATGGAGTTGTTTAAAAAAAAAAAAAAAATGTTAAGTTTTTACGTTTTTTCTTCTTTTTTTTTTTGGTCACGGGAAATAAAAGTATCTACGTGTTCATTTTCCCAACCAGACGTACGTGGAAAAATACATACCAAAACTTATATTTATAAATTTCTTATAGTTAAACAATGATCAGCATGTTCTCCAAGTTAGGAATTTTTTTTATTATTTCAAACACATAATTGTATATACATGTGTATGTATATATTATTATATAAATACACACACACACACATATGTTTAAATTTGAACGTATGTATAATATAAATTCAAGAATATTCTATTCATTCTGTTGTGAGATATTTATTTAGTACCTATAGTAGTGGTGTGTGCCGTAGGCTGTTGTTTGAAAAAATAACTCAGATTAACAATTGAAATTTTTAATTCTTTAAACGTCGGCTGCCGTTCGTGATTATCATAATATTATGTGGTTCAGTGACATCAGCTATCGAGGCAATGAAAAATTTGGTTTTGATATACGAATGAGTAATTACCTACTAAGGTATATTGAATACTTGAAACATTTTTACGTGCGATTGTCTCGGTCGTACCATGTTTGTAACGTCTCCGTAGGTCTACCTGCAAATATTAAATTGTTGTATTACGATTTATACATGGCTAACTACTGCGTTTGTTATTAATTAATACCTAAGTGTTTTCAAAAAACTAGACCTCAATGATTTACTCGTGTTAAATAATTTTTTTTTCGTTTTTGATATGACTACAATACATTTTTTTTTGATAAATCTAATCCATATCGTAATATCATGTTTAGTGTTTACACCATATTATACTCGACTCAATTTTTTAGTAACAGTAATAAACTTGTATGATTCTATAATTGATATGCCACTACACTATTGAACCATCATTCCCCGATAACTCTTCACCACCATTATTGTTCAATAATTATAATATACTATGGGGTGTATCTTAGTTTTTTGTCCTTCACAACAGATACCCCGTCCACTCGATTATGATAACGAGAAACCCTGCTGTTTTCAATAATAAACGGGTGTCATTATATTTTATTATGCACAGGGACGGGTTATCTGTTCATTTTAAAATATCAATGGTGCAACGAAGACTAAATGTTACAAATTACTACATCCGACGTACAAATTTTGGGTCAGACAAGGTTGAAACGTTCTTAAGATATAATAAATCCATTGAAAGTGTACCATTATAAATACCTAACATCTTTTTTCTTACCACTTGATGGGGAGAATTTATAACTTTAAAGTACGTGTTACTGTTTATTCGAGCAGTTATCTCCTTCAGACAATCGTACCCGTTTATTCAATTTTCATAATGTATAATAATAATTTTGATGTATAGTCTATGTGTTCAAATAATTATATTCAAATAATTGTAATGGGTCGTACATAAAATAAACAAACAAATTTAAATTGTATTCAAAACCAGTTGTACACAAAACCAACTCTGATAATTAATTGCTGTAGTTTCAAACGCAAATATATGTATATTCTTATTACTTTACTATGTTTTAAATTTTGAATTGAGTTTTATTGAGCATTAAGTGTCATTAAGTGTGATCCACAGTTCTAAATATTTCATAACATAATTTTTACAAATGGTATAGTGTCAAAAATAAATCAAAAATTGTCTACTGGATAACAATAAATAGGAATTTGAACTTAAATTAATAAATAATACATGTCTAATTATGTGGGTTTGATTTTTTTTTGTATATGAGGTATATTTTATACCTATACTACGATGCAACGTTTAAAAAGCGTTTGGTCGTCACTTGTTTTTTTTTTTTGTTGTTAAAAACTTTTAAATCGAGTAATTCGGTATTTTATGTATGTTTTATATTCGTAAGCATTATTATTCATTAGTAATTGGTATTCTAAACACTTACGTGGTATAAACATGGTATATAATATATACTATAGAAAAAAAAAAAAAAACAGTTTCCTTACAACACCTTAATAATAGCGGTTTTGAAATATAGTGTACAACATGGTTTTTATTTTCGGTCATTGCACTGGTTTTATTGAATTTTGAATTTAATCAAATAGTTTAACGTACCTAGGTATATGCGTGTAAGGAGGATCATGACTACAATGCTGTATTTTCTTCCGGCCTTGATAGAAAAATACGAAGAACCTATGAATAATATTGTTTTCGTAAAAATGATGATAGTAAAATGTTACGTTTATGTCACAATGATACCTATTTGTTGACGTTATGATCCGTAGAAAATTCGTATGTATTCAAAATGTTTTGTATGTATATATACATATAATGTTTATGTTACTATTGAAGTTCTACAGTCTACTGTCAAGTAGTTTATATAATTCGAGTTGAATTGACAAAAAACGAACTCTGTTAACAAAGATTTTTCAAACTTATTTTACACTCGAGTCAAAACAAAACATGTAGGTATATAATTTTGATCCATTTATTCTATGGAACTGTTTATATTATATAGTAGGTACCTATTAGTTTTTGGAGGAAAAAATATTTTGAATTTAGTGTGTACGGAAATATGTGGATAAGTAATTCCACCATTATTATTATTATAGACACGCATATTTTAAAATTATAGGCGATTATGTATAGGGATCAAAATTATTTTGGAGGTGTTTATTATGGTATTTACAAAAGTAATTTGAGACAAAGTATGTGCATATATTGCATCAAAGACGAGTTAGGTTTACAGAATCATCATTTATAAGATAAATATCTCAAACGTACTTTTATAATGTATACAAATACACAAAATGTACTTAACGCTTAGGTACCTACCTATACAGATATATGTACAACGTAAGTGTAGAGTTTCACGTTATGTTGTTGTCGTTGAATAGAACCGTGGTTTCATAAAATACAAAGCAAACTGGTTTCGAAATTTAGTATTTTGTGATGCGCGGTATATTCTTAACATTTATACGTCGTACATAAGAATTATCGCATCAAATGTATTTACTTAATAATTATTATTATTATTAATTTTACTTCTGCAGGATACGGAATTTAGACAATTTTTATTTAGAACGTACCGATCAATCTATTGATGGGATTACAACTCTGAAACTTGATTTGAATTTATTATGACGTCTATTTTGAGTAGACTTTCCTTAATTTTTGAATTTATCCCTTAAATTTTTACAAATCGTATTAAAAAAGTTTAAAAAATTCAAATTTTTAATTTATAAAAAAAAATTTTGTATGAAAAGATAATAAACGTCATAAAGAATTCAAATATATTTTTTTTTTTTTTTTTTAAATTTTTTTATATTTAAAGAATTTTTAAGCATCAATAAATTAATCGGCACGCAGGGAATAAAAACCGTCTGAATTCCTGTTGTCGGTATAATTTGTTGATAGACGGAGAAAAAAAAATTGACGTTTCCTTATTAATAAAAAAAAAACCTTGTGGATATAATATTTTTAATAGTTTATGTTATTATGCTACTGACGTCTTACGTTTCAATTAAGTTCAATTTAATATGCGTGAAAAAAATATCAATATATTAAAATATTATATTATTATCAATATATTATTTGGTACGATCTACCGTAAGTACCAATAATATTTTGATGAAATTGAAGAATAGAAACGTACATAGTAGTAGTACCCAATTTTCCTCAAACAAGTAAAGAGTTAAAAGTTAATTTTCATTTTGAGTTTATCAGCTGATATAAAAAAAAAGTTAAACGAAAAAATTAACTCGGATCAAATTAACTAAAACTTGTTGAACAAAAAGAGAAATCCGTACGTTCTTTGCTACACTCAAAATCAAAAGTATGTCGTAATAACTTGTTTTATGCTTTCAGTCAATGCTTGTCTAGTGACAGGAAGGTGTACGCGGGGGGCCAGATAATTAATTTAACTGGCCTCCGATGGGGCGCATTGATACGAGTTATATTTTATATTTAATTGCGTTCCTTATAATTATTTTTTTTTTTTAAATTGAGCATTCCGAATGTTTTCTGTACCGCAGTTAATTACTTGATGATTTTGATTTAAATTAATTTTATTTTATACATTTTTAGCACCGCCTAAGACACAGTCGACACAAAAGACAGCAATGGAACACTACGTTTAGTAGCTCTGGATTTATACCAGAGTACCACGTTTACCTGGAAAACAATAGTCCGGAAAGTGGGGAATGGAGTCCGTGGTCCGACGATGGTCAATGCTCTCGTAGTTGTGGTGGAGGAGTAGCTATCCAAACTAGAAAATGTTTAACATCTAGGTAGGTATTTGACGTAATTGCTAAGTATAGAAAATTATAAATATAATAGAAAATTATACATGTTTTTTTGTTTTATAAATTATACTTAAAAAAATATTTCAAATCATAGTTTTCATTTAAAAATATAACTATTTGATAATAACTGCAAACTGAACAATTTCAAGATTATAATTAATATCCTTGTAAAAAAAAGTAGAAACGTATAATATGGACCTACCTAATCACAAGCATTCATTATAAATACCGTGCATTTGTATACAGCAAATTTGTATTAAATATATTTTTAACGATTTTAGAAATCTAAACCATCTTTGATTAATGCTTGATCCATATCCATTACCCATTACCAACCTACTATACGGTATTTATAATTTATTTTAATTTTCAGCCTAGATGGTTATGAAGATTGTGCTGGACCATCAAAGAGATATTATTCGTGCAATATTCAAGTGAGTTGTTTTTTAATTATTCCAGACACAGATAAAAAAGTTTAAAAATATTATTTGAACTAGGTAAACTACAAAAATATTTGAAAACTCCTTGTATATATAGTAACTGTACAGAGTACACACCACACATGTCTAAAATTAAGAAAGTAGTCAAAAGCGAGATCAGAATATATTGGCTAAAAATGTGATAATTAATAATAAAAACAATGGAATAAAAAATGTTTAGACTGAGAAACATACGAAACATTTTATTTTATTATACAGATATGTGTAAGCTTAATCAAACAGTTTTGTTTGTCTACTCGTATATTCCGTAAATCATAATTGTTTCAAATTTAAGTGAAACATTAAATATAATATAATTTTAATATAAAAATAATATTAGACGCAGTTATACGGCTACAAACTTTAAAAACTTTATTTCCTAGTATTCAACAAATCACTCAACATTTAAATATGACTGTTTATTTTTTTTTTTCCATTCGAACACTGTGGAAAAAGACTAAACAAATATTGTGTAGTTAAACTTATTGAAAATGTCAATCATATTATACTAAACTATAACTTGATAAGTTTATATTTCATAAGGCATTATGAATATAGAATTATAATATCAATTCTCAGATAAATTCATGAGTGAGAAAGGTCATTTTTTTGTTTTTAGGAATGTCCCATAAGCAGTCTTGATTTCCGACTCGAACAATGCTCCGCATTTAATCGAATACCATTTGAAGGGTCAACGTATAAGTAAGTAAAGTAAAAAAATTATTTGTTACTATAAAATGTTAATTGCGTGATTATGAAGTACATTTTTTTTTAGTTGGATTCCTTACACAAAAGCTCCAAACAAATGCGAATTGAACTGTATGCCAAAAGGTGAACGTTTTTACTATCGGCACAGGAATAAAGTGATTGATGGTACGAAATGCGATGACGAAAAATTAGATGTTTGTGTCGATGGAAAATGTTTGGTAACTATAAATACCTGAAAAATTATACTTCTACTATATACGCTTTAATTTCAGAAAAAAATTTAAATAAGGGAATAGGTCACTGTTTGTTAAGTGCAGCATAATTGGTTTGATATTAAATTTCATAATCATAGATTACAAAAACAAAGATTTTGAGAGCGAATACTGTGAGTCACATAGTAAAAGAGAATTTTATACTTCTAAATTTAGTTAAAAAATGAACAAAATCGTTTGAAATTTGTACCGTTCTAGTATTTTATACGAATTCTAATAATATGTAAACAATATAATTAATTTGAAAAATTATTGAAAATAAACTTTTCATTTATACTCATTAATTCGAACACAAAATAATTTCAGCCAGTTGGATGTGATAATTTGTTGGGTTCGCCTGTAAAGGAAGATCGCTGTCGTAACTGCGGAGGAGATGATTCCAATTGCCATACCATTCAAGGCGTTTTGGATATGAACGATTTGCTGTATGGTAAGTACCTACGATAATAAGGTAACTGCTAATAATTTTTTATTCATTTTATTTGAATGGTTTGACAATTTTCACATAATATGTATTTTAATAGGCGCGTGTTTTTGAAAATGTTTGTGATATTTGTTTCTTTAGGTTATACGGATATATTGCTCATACCGGCTGGTGCTACTAACATCAAAGTGAGAGAAATTCGACCATCTAACAATTATTTAGGTAAATATCAGTTTTAAAATACCAGTATTTTTCGGTAGTGTATGATGTGAAAACCAAACTTTATTATTGTTGTAAAGCTATTAGAAACATTACTGGACACTACTATCTAAATGGAAATTGGAAAATTGATTATCCTAGAAGCTTACAAATCTGCAACACCATGTTTCATTATGAGAGGAAAAAACGAGCTCTTTACACACCAGAATTAATAACAGCTTTAGGACCGATCTCAGAAGCAATTTATATCGTGGTAAGTTTTAATTGTAGTTTGTTATTTATTCTATTATCTATTACACAAACATTATAATATACCTTAAACAAAAAAAAATATTGCTTATTATTACCAACTATTACATTGGTTTTAATTATAAAAAAATATACGATTTAACGTTGCATTAGGAACAAATAAACGTTTCAATTGTTTTTTTATTCAATCGTACATATTTTATACGTAAATCATTTTTATCAGCAAATTTTACTCCTTATTAGAAAACATAAACACTTATCATATTAAATCTAAAAGTTATGTGCAGTACGCAGTTTTAAATGACAAAACTTTAGACTATAAAATTGTTTACAACCTATTGTACTTTCTGTTTTGTTCTAAGTTACTATATCAAGAAGTTAACCCCGGAATCGAGTACGAATACAGCATTCCAACTAATGCTGTAAAACAAACATTGTCAAGAGGATATAGTTGGATGTATAATGAATTCACTGAATGCAACACAACCTGTGGTGGAGGTGAGACAGCATGTTTTGTGTATTGTGTTTTTATCATATTTTTCTTTTCTATACAATATGTCATAAGTAAAACATAAATTATTATTTTGTAGGTGTACTTACTAAACATCTCGTAAATCATAAAAAATTTTCAATATACTACCTCTAGTAATTACATATACCTACAGGTATACTATATTCTTAGCACAACTATTTCTGTGTTTTAATATTTTATAAATTATATAGTAGAAAAACTAATAAAAATTATTGTTTAACGTTACGGGGTATATACTACCAATGGGTTACTTCCTCAGTCTTGTTATTTACGTTATGTGTCTTATTAAATTTATCGTAAGAACTTATAGTGCGTTTTTCGTTGTTGTACAGATATTCTTTTTACTTGAATACAAGAAAAATCTGTATAATACAACACAGCATGTATAATACATAATATTTTGTGTACCCTAAACATTTTAAATTACTGTCCATTCATTAAATATTAATGAAAGGTTTGCAACTTATTAATCCATAAAATTAAATTGTGATTTAATACAAAATTGTAATAAAAATATATTATATTCTGAAACTATATGCAGTGCAAAAAAGTTAAAATATTAAGAATAAATCCCAATCGTGAAGTTGTCTTAACCGACTTTTCAATATAATATTTTTAACATTCAAGATTAAAAATAAAATACAGGAATTTCAATTCGTTAACAATAAAATATTGGGCATTGTTTATTTTGAAGTACATAAAAAATCTACTTAATTTAAAGCACGTAGTGGGATTATTAATAATTTAACATATAATTATTTATACTTCAATACAAAATTCTAAATTTTATAATGTATTCAAAATTTTTTCCTTGTATACTTGTGTATATTAATTTCTATAACCTAAGAGCATAATATTTATAAATGTATGTTTCGGTTTTTAAAAAAATCGTCTAGCATTATAATTGTATAAAATAAACGAATCAATAAATGTTTGTGGTTTTAACTGTACGTAATTTGTATTGTTATAGTATTGTATTATTTAACAAAAAAAAAAACTGTCGTAAATTGAAAAAATGCATATTAGTATGTCCAGTCTAATATTCTGAATAGGTCCATAAAATAGGTATTATACATATGTATAATATCTCGCCCTTTCTAATATTTAATATAAGTATCGAATTATCTTGAAACATATGTATACCTATACTTTTTTAATTTATTTTGCAATACATTTTATATTTTATAGGTACGAGAACTCGAAATGTTTGGTGTGCCCAAAAAAATGACTCGTCACCAGCACCGACCGAACTTTGTGACCCAGGATTGGAACCTCCAAAATCACAATCATGCTCATTAGAACCATGTCCCCCTAAATGGTCTCCATCTAATTGGACTTCTTGCACACATAAATGTGGAACGAACGGAACTCAAACCAGAGAAGTAACAATTTTTAAACTTGAGCGTATCGCAATCGTTTTAAAATTATAACTTACAAAGTCGTAATAATTCTTTTTATAGATTATTGATTTTTTTTATATTTCATGGCTTATTTATTAAAATTAAATACAGCAACAACTAAATTAATTGATTTATAATTGTTTTAGATTGCTTGTATACGACGAATCAACGGCATAGATATGCCCATAGATAATAGCTATTGTGATCAATATGATGGACCTAAACCAAACACTGTTCAAACATGTAACGTGGGACTGGAGTGTCCATTATGGCATGCAGATCCTTGGAAACCTGTAAGCAATTATTATTTTAATATGAACAAGTATTTAGAATATGCGTTATTTTTAATTGTTTAGTATAATAAACAGTGCGTAACCATTTAAATAATTCTAAAGTACGTATAGTTGAGCTGTATAGTTGTAATAGTTAATGAGTAATAAATATCGACTCCTTTTAAATTAAAATAAGTTTGCTTTTATACTATTTAGTTTTTCCTAAAAAAATACAAATAGTTACATATTTTTTATTTGCAAAGTGTATTAATTAAATATATCGATCAACTACAGCTCATTAAAAATTATAAAAACTTCTTTTTATACTTTTACAGTGCGATCAACTATGTGGAAAGGGAAAGCAAACTAGAAAAGTAAATTGTTACAGAAAAGTGGACGGAAAAATTAATGTTCTAAACGAAGATGAGTGTGAGGCTGACAAAAAACCCGACACCGAAAAACCATGCGAGCTGCGACCGTGTGAAGGTGTTGATTGGGTTACATCTGCGTGGTCGGGAGTAAGAAACTGATATGTGGTTATAACTAAAAACAAACATTTTTTCAACTAATGAATTTTGTTTTTTTTATTAGTGTGGTGATTGTAATTTGGACTTTGAAACTAGACAAGTAGTTTGTGCTAATTCCAAAGGCAAAATATATGACAGTAAATTTTGTAAGAAATCAAAATATCCAGAAATCCAAAGAAATTGTTCTGCTTCAGATGCATGCGAGTATCAGTGGTATGCTAGTCAATGGAGCGAGGTAACTATATTTAAATGGTATACAATTAAATTTGCATGATCATGTTATTAGGGTTGGAAATCACGGGGGTGTTTGCTCAGAGCAGTAGAATTTTAAGGGTTTTTTTTTACTGTAGTACCATATATTACTATTATTACAAACCAACATGTTGGGGAATAACACTAAAATATGAAAATTTTGACAAATTTAATTCGTACGATACTGAGTATTGTATAGTAGTTTGTTGGTATAAACAAATCATATTTAATAATGATACGAAAATGTGTTTAGTGCTCATCAAAATGCAGTAATGGAATACAAATCAGAAAAGTATTTTGTGGGTCAATAGTCGACGAAACGATAAAAAAAGTTGATGATGCCAAATGTGACTCGGACAAAAAGTACGAGGATTCCAAAAACTGCACTGGAAAAGAAATTTGCAAAGGCGAATGGTTTTCGGGACCTTGGAGCGCGGTATGCATTCATACGAATTGTTAGGGACATTTACTACAATTGACGATTTCATTCATTTGATTGCAATTGTTTTGTTCAACCAATGCGTTTTATTTGTAGTGTTCAAAACCGTGCGGTTCTGGAGAGAAGAGCAGAAAGGTATTTTGTATGATCAAAAATGCAACTGTGGACGCTAATCAGTGTAAATCGGAAACAGTATTATACGCGAGTGATGAATGTAACAAACAACCTTGTGGAGAAGGTGCGTACTCTAAATAAGTTATCTACCAATACTTCAAGTTAAGTGTATAAAAGTATAATTGATTTATTACCGTTTTTATGAAGATCAAATTTTGCCCGTTGATCTTAATAAACCAATTTTGGAAGAAAATACTCTCGAAGAAGAATGTGAAGATGAAATAATAACTGTTCCTCCATTTTCGATTGGACCAAACAATGAAGTAATTTTTTCGCAAATCGTGTTAATTTATTTAATTTCAATTATTTTAGTGAATTATGAGAAGAGTGAGAAGAAAAAAAAAATTCTGTAAAATTAAATGTTTTCTAATTGTTATGTTATTTATTTTATCACAGTCTACAAAATTAAATCCTAAAGAACCTGCACAGCCTCTCGAACACACGACAGTTGCAGACGATGACGATGAAACGAAAACACAAACCGAAGAATCGATCACAGATTTGATTAATAGTGAAAAAGAGACTACCGTTGTTCCGACAGACATAAACGAGACTACTACCCTCGAAGATATTATCGTGACAACTACGAATCCTGTCTCCAAACGCAAAAAGAGAGAAGTTAATAATAATGTTATGACTACTAAAGAATCAGACACGACTACTGATCAAACGACTGTTACCGATACAACCACAGATTTTACAAATACCGATACGCCTACAACGGTTGTTGATACGACCACCACTTCTAGTATATTTTCAACAACACCTGAACAAATAACCGCTGCAACTCAGACTGAAACTAGTGGTGTTTCAAAATCTGCAGAAATTTCATCTTCGACTGAAAGCAGTACCAGTGGCAAAATTTCTGATGTTAGTACAGAGAATATTGATGTTAATACCGACACTACTGATGTTAGTACCGGTAATACCGACGTAACTACCGATAGCAGTTTTAGTAATACGTATAGTAGCACTAGTAATACTTTTGGCAGTACTAGTGATTCTTATAGTAGAAGTAGTAGTAGTAGCGATACCAGCTATAGTAGTACTGAAAATACTTACAAAACCAGTGAAACGTCAACTATGCCTCCTGTTGATTCTGAATCTACAACCGTTAGTACTCAATTTTCTCCAGAACAGTTCACGACGAATACGTATTTCACTTCTGAATCCTCTGCATCATTTAGTTCGTCAGAAACAAATACGTCTCCGTTTGATGTTGTATCAATTAGCACTACAGATTCAACAAATGAGGAAACTACCGCAATATCTACTACAATGGAGAAAAATGGTATAGTAATAATATGTAACGAAAAAAAAAAATTTAAACGAATTGAATTATATGTAATTCATACACAACTATAATCGTCAAACACATTATTTGTATAATTACAGCAGTCACAAAGTTGAAAAATCCATTATTTGAACTTACTACGAAATTTAAACGTATCTGTAAAAAGAAAAAAAAACCATCAACTTGTGAGACATCGGAATTTGGTTGTTGTTTTGATGAAAAAACTGCTGCCAAAGGACCATTTAGTGCAGGTAATAATTATAGTGTAGCAAATACATGAACAATTATATACATGGTTCCGTGGCTAGCACCGAAATAGAGATAATGTTACAAAAAATATTATAATTATTGTATTATGTACGTTGGACATAATAATACTTTAAATATTTGTAATACAAATAATTTGTATTATTTATTATATAATATTATATTATAATATTTTATACAGGTATATATAAAATAAAAACAAAATGTATGAATATATTTGTTATGATTACAACTATATAACGATGAATTATATTTTCGTTAACGACTAAATCGATATCTTTGCGAAAAAATTGTTTTAGGCTGTCCAGAAGTGCATACTTGTAAAGACACGGAGTTCAACTGTTGTGTGGATGGTGTTTCCCCCGCGACTGGTCCTAAAAACGAAGGGTGCCCGCCTTCAATGTGCAACGCAACGTTGTACGGATGCTGTTCGGATGGCTATAGCGTAGCGCAAGGAAATGATTTTGAGGGATGTCCGGTCGAGGCACCAGATGTTTTCACTACTTTGGCGCCCGATCTCGGATGCAAATCCACTCAGTAATTAGAACGAATAAATTTTTATACAAATAATAATAATAATAATAATAATAATAATCATAGTTCTTATGTACTCACTTATTAGTCACTTATAAATTTTAGATTTGGCTGTTGTCCGAATGGAATAACGGCCGCAACAGGGTCCAGTTTTCAAGGGTGTTATGAATGTGTCGAGGGATCAGGAGAATGTGATTCGTGTTTGGAAACTAAATATGGTTGCTGTCCTGACAATATCACTGCAGCTACCGGGTCAGATTTTAGCGGCTGTCAAGACAAGTGTAAGGCCACATGATCTTACAGTTATTTTTACTTAACAGACAACAGAAATCTATAGTTAAGTCAAAAAAAAAAAAAAAAAATAGGTTTTTTTAATTTTTACTACAAAAAGTTAACTGTGGTAATGGCACGAATATATTTAAAAAGTTATACAGAAAATACCATTAGTATAAATATGTTTTTTTAAAGTTAAAACTTAGTCACATTTGACCTCTGTAGCTTAAAATCATACTATTTATTTGCATTCCGTTATAGTTACGACGGATGGATTTATGACTATAACATCTACTTCAGAACAACCGAAAGATTCGTGTGAATTTTCAGAATTCGGATGTTGTCCTGATGGAGTAACTGCAGCTACAAGGATTAATCTTGAAGGATGCATTGGAGTCGACTTTGACAATTGTACTTTTAGTGAAAATGAAAATAATACTGGTAAAAAGAATATTGTTAATAATAATGAAGAAATCTATGAACACGATGATAACATGATTTATTTACATTCTTCAACGCAGAAAATGGGAAACAAAATGAAACTAAATAGCTTAGTAGATCACCAATTTTAAATTTCAAAAAGTTGTATATTCACTATTTTATAGTTGAAAAACTAAAAATCAATATTTTTTTTTTTTAATATAAAATATAATTATTAAAATGCAAAAAAAAAAAATTCTAACTGAAATGTTTTAAAATAAAGATACATTCATTTCAACAGATTTATGAAAATAATTTGTTAATCCATTAGTAAGTAATTATTTAACAAAAGATTATTAGTTCTAAGCAACATGATGTATGTTATGTTTTTCAATCGATTACAACTTTTTGTTTTACTAAATCTATTTATGTTTAATGAAGACCCTGAATTGATTAACTAAAATTAAAAGCTAAACCTTAATAAATGATAATATATTATACATCAAGCAAGAACGTTATTTAGTATGCTTTTAATTGAAAATTCCGCAAAATTTATATCAGAATATTTTGGTTTGCTAACATCGATTATTTATTTAATAATTATATACTTATACATTTTAGAAGAAATAAAAAAGAAATCGTAAAATCGGTTTGAATTTCACGTTATATTTTTTTAACTAGCATTGTAAAAAAAAAAAAAAAAACGAAGCAGGTTGTATAAAACAGATTTTATAAACATATTTCTAGAATGTGAACCTCCGTGCGCTAAAGAACAATTTGGTTGTTGTGACGATAACACTACCGCTGCCCACGGTCCAAACAAAGAAGGCTGTTGTTTAGATACTCAGTACGGTTGCTGTCCTGATAATATAGTAAAAGCTAAAGGTCCAAATTTACAAGGTATAATTTTGAAAATTTTGAGAATTCATACTATTATTATTTTATTTTTGGTGAGTGGGCAGTGATAATTTTCATTTTTACAGGTTGTGGATGTGCTTACACGCCATTTGGTTGTTGTCCGGATAACACAACTACTGCAAGGGGACCAAACAATTTGGGTTGCGGTTGTCAATACACTGAGCATAAATGTTGTCCAGATAATTTAACACCAGCTTCGGGTCCTCAGTATGAAGGTTGTCCGTGTCATACATATCAGTTCGGTTGTTGTTCGGATGGTATAACTAAAGCTATTGGACCAAATTCACAAGGTAGTGTACTAACTTTTATAACATTTTATACATCTTATTGGTATTTGAGTGTAACATATGTTATATATACATATATATATATATATATATGTGTAAAAATAAAACTATATATGTATATATATAGTTTTATTTTTTACAGCAAGAAAATAATAAAAACTATTGTTTGTTTGTTTGTACACAAGGATGTGGTTGTGAAAATACTCAGTATGGATGTTGTAGTGATAAAAAAACACCAGCGCTTGATGAAACTAAAAATTGTAGTTGCGAAGCGTCTAAGTACGGCTGCTGTTTGGACGGTATAAGTGAAGCTAAAGGAGAAAACTTTGAAGGATGTCAATCAAAACCTGTTTTGCAAGGAGGTAAAATTAAAGACATTATTAGTTATTAACTATAATATTAAAATAATAAAATTGACCCTCGCTGTTTTAGCTATGTGCAGAGAACCGAAAGATCGTGGTACCTGTACGGAATTCACTGTTAAATGGTTCTTTGACAACGAATATGGCGGGTGTTCAAGATTTTGGTACGGTGGTTGTAATGGAAATAATAACCGTTTCAAAACGCAAGAAGAATGCAAAGAAATATGTGTCGAACCAGCTGGTCGAGGTTAGCAAATTTACAATTTATCGGAGCAAATTTGTTTTTTGTTGTATTTTTCTGCGAAATTTTTTTCTTGCGAAATTTTCTACGAAAATTCAAATTTTGTAGATGTATGCTACTTACCGAAAAGCGCTGGTCCTTGTGAAGGTTACTATCCTACTTGGTACTATGATGCAGACCGGAAACAATGTGCGCAATTCATTTATGGTGGATGTCTTGGCAACAATAATAAGTTTCAAACACGTGAAGAATGTGAACACGTTTGTGTACTTCCTGATACTTTGGGTAAATAGAGTTTTAAATTTTGTTTTCAACCAGAATATTTAATTGAAACTTCATATAGATGCTTGTGAGCAACCTCTTACACCTGGACCTTGTAAAGGAAATTATACACGTTGGTATTATGATAAATCTACACAATCGTGTGCGTTGTTTAACTATGGTGGCTGTAAAGGAAATCATAACAATTTCTTAACCAAAGAATCGTGTAACCATAAATGTATAAACCCACTCAAAACTCAAGGTAAGTTTTAAGTATTTTAGCTTTGATAATGGTTTTGAATACAGATTTTTTAGTATAAATTTGTAGTTTTTTATAACAACCGCATGAAATTCGTAGACATACCTAATAGTATAATGTAGTAAGTATAGTATTTATAGTAAGTAGATATGATTTCAATACGTTTGTGCTTTTTAACCGAAAAAATATCATCGGAATTTATTATTTTAAATATTCATCAAATATCTTTGATGTATGTATTACCGTAGTAAGAAAAAATAATTGTAATTTGTTAACAAACCAATTTTTAAATCAATTTTTTCATGTTTTAAGAGCAGTGAAAGATTAAAAATGTCGATACGTAATTTGATGACTTTGTAAAAAAAAACAAAAAAAAAAATGTCTTTACTAGATTCCAACTACATTTAGTCAGCTTCGGTGAAAATAAAATAAGTCTTTAAAGGTTTTAAAGTTTGATTACAATTTAAATAACTATCAAATGAATTGTACACCGTATTATTAAGTTTGGTGGCAATGAAACAAAACTATTTAAACTTTGTTTAACAACGATTATTTGCTACTAACATTAAACGCATGAGGGTTTGGTGCATATTTAGAAGAATGTTTGATCGCTGTTGCTCGGGGTGGTTGTGAAAAGAAGATACCCAGGTGGTATTTCGATAACAACGAAAACGCGTGTAAACCTTTCTATTTCACTGGTTGTGGTGAAAATGCTAACAATTATGAAACGCTTGAGTTTTGTGAAAGAAAATGTCCATCTAAAAGAAGTAAGAAAATTTAAATCAGTCAATAATCTGTTTTATTTTTGTTTTGTTTTGTTTTTACAATCAGTAACATATACATGCATAATAATAAACTTGACTATTTTTTTAGAACTCGATACTTGTAAACTACCCGCTCTTGTTGGTGAATGTCGGAATTACGTAAACCGTTGGTACTTTAATTCATTGGAAGGTCGATGTAGGCAATTTTACTACGGGGGCTGTGGTGGTAACGATAATAACTTTGCTACAGAATACGAATGTGAAGGAAGATGTATCGATTCTGGTCGATTAACAACAATTGCACCGCCGCAATTCACCAGAGGTAAATTATTCAAATTTTCAAATGCTTGTCGATTTAGTATATGTTATTGATTTTTAATACGACTTTCAGATAAGTGTTTCTTGTACCAAGAACGTGGAAACTGTAGCAACATAATATCTCAAAACATTTCGCAAAAATACTTCTATGACAGGTACGATGGCGTGTGCAAACTATTCACGTATAGTGGCTGTGGAGGTAATGAAAATCGCTTTGACTCTAAACAAGAATGCGAACAACAGTGTTCCAGTGCTCAAGGTAGTTAATATTATATATTAGTTATGAATTATAAATATATACTATATATGTGTATTGTGTACAGACATGATGTATGTGTAATGTACATTATATAACACGCTAATCTAAACTGAATATGGAATATCTGAAAATAAAAACATTTAACAGTGGTTTCTCATGTCACCTATAGATCTATGTCAATTACCAAAAATAGAAGGGCCTTGTAAAGCAGATTTTATACAATGGTATTATGATAGAAATAACAATAGATGTTTACGATTTCGATATGGTGGTTGTAAAGGAAATTTGAACCGCTTTAACGACCAATCGTCTTGTGAATCCCGCTGTTTACAAAAAGCTATAACCACAGTAACATCGCCACCTATAGTTTCTCCGGTTCGACCAAGCGACGCTTGTCTTAACCCTCTTGATCCAGGACCTTGTCTTCACACCGTAATATAAAAATTATTTTTGAACTGTATTCAACTACGTTGAAACTTATACTTTTATATACGTATACTATAGGTCAACATGTGGTATTTCAAGTCATCGACCAGACAGTGTGAGCAATTCACCTATGGAGGATGCGAAGGAAATTCCAACAGATTCCAATCTGTAGAAGATTGCGAAAGAACGTGTCACCCTTACATTGATCCAAATGGTACGGAAAATTATCAAGTTTTGTATGAAATAAAGATAAAAAATGCCTACTCTTTTGTTTCGGTAGCAAATAAAATTGACGAGGACACGAAACTAACAAAGCCTTCGGAAAACTCACAACCAGATGTTTGTGAAGCTGGAAAACTACGTTGTAATCAATTATTGGAAGAACCAACACGGTGCCCCTATGGATTAGAGCAATGGGTTAACAATTTTGGTTGTGAAGACTGTCGTTGTTACAATCCCTGTTCGCCGGGAATAGATCAAAAATCGGTTTGTCCAGCTGACTATCAATGTACCGTCGAAGCAGTAATCATAGAGAATGGAGAACAGAAATATAAGCCATCGTGTAGACCAGGTATACATATTGTTAAAATCTACAAAATACAATTAGGATAATAAACACTATGGTTGATATAAATTTAAGATTTAATTGGTATGTTGTATAAATTAATGATTTCTAGAATTAAATCGTGAGCAGCGTTGTGACGAGTTCAATAGTGAAAGTGTTCAAATACTTTTAAATTAGTAGTTTTTTATCATTAAAATTGCAGTAATTGTATAGACCTAAACAATTCATAAAATCAATTGGATAAAAAAAGGATCGTTTGTGTAATGAACTACTGTTGAATTCTTACTACCTACTTTTTACACACCTACTCGATAAATATTAAACTTTATAAAACGTCGATAGTAATAATAATATTATTAAAATATATCGTTATTATAATTTATTATTAGCTTAAACCATACTTAAAAATTATTTACCTACAATGATCTGAATGATAACAGCTGTATTAAAAGACTTGCTTAAAATTGTCTCGTTATTATGTTTTCGTTCAGCTTTTAAAAAAACGTTTTGTAAATATTTTTATATGAAGAATAGGAGGCACTTACTCATTAAATTTACCTTGAAACAGGCACATTCTCTATATTATACGCATTTTAAAATAACTATCTGTATATTCATACGTTGATATTAATTTTCAAGTATTATTTACAATGACGCAGAAGATTATAGTGCGTTCATTTGTAAAAATCAAAATTTTAGCTGCCCATATTGTTTGTATAAAAATTACTAAAGACATTTAAAGTATTTTTTGTCCATGTTTGATCAAACTACCCTGATAATTTGGGTTAGGCGTAAACTACCTATACGGTGAGGTCCGTCTTTTGATATCAGTATAGCTCGGGGTTAGGTTTTTGGGTCGTATTTGTTTGTTTATATACAATATATTATTTATGGCCCGATTCCAGAAATTTTAGTTAGTACAAAGAGTATGCAGAACATAAAAAAGTTCATTTATACCGCGAAGAGCTATCTGTAAACAAAAAAAAAAAAAAAACATGTAGGTACAACAGGGAATTTTTCGGCTGGATAGTTAAAAAAAAAAAAAAACATAGCACTAAATAAAAAAAAATAAATCCTCGTTGGCCATATTCATTGTTCAAAAAGTTGGACGGTTATGCGTATATAAATGAAACTTGTGGAACAAAAAAGAATATAAATTCACTTGATTGAATTATAACAACTTACTTTCAGTGTTCAAGCCAGGAGAATGCCCTCAAATACAACTGTACCAGACTGACTGCGCGGAACAGTGCAGAACCGACGCAGACTGCGTGGGAGACGAAAAATGTTGCTACAACGGTTGCGGAACGTTCTGCTTGCGACCGCTGCTATCTACCACAACAACAACGACCACCACCCCGTCATTAATGACTACTGCGGTTTCGCTAGAAAGACGTGAGTTGCGTTAAAAATTAGTCGCCGTTTAAACAAACATTTACCGGTCGATTTATTTATGCTTCCGTGTGTTTCGTCAGAATCGCCTCCGGAAATAGTCGCGTCCGACACGAACGTGGAGTCGGAAGAGGGTAACTTCGCTACACTCAGATGTGTGGTGGTCGGAAATCCTGCACCAACGATTGTGTGGCAGAGGAACGCGTCGCTGGTAAATAGTTAATATAAAATTAACAAAAATGGTCGGTAATTGTATTGACGAGAACACTAACTAGTAAATAGAAGGGGATAAAACACGTACATTCTTCGAACACCGCGTTGGAAGCCGTATTAATTTGCTTTTTTTTTTTTGTTTAAAACGTGGGTAAATTATTACTTTTCCTATTAGTTTTTGTTCCCAAATGTTTTCGTACCTATATGAATTGAAATTTGAAAACACTCTGTACAACGCAGCTGATCAGGTCTAGACAAAGCGGTTCAAAAGTCAAATCTAATGGAAGTGCGAGAATGCAATTTTTTTTCCGTTTTCGATCTGCACTATGTTATTATTATTACTACAGTGAATGCAGACTATATCTCTGTATTAAACTTTTAAAATAAACTGCATAAACATTTCTAATTGAATATACTAAAATGTTGAAAACAATAATTATTAATAATTTTTTCAGATCGACGGATCGGGCGGCCATTACAAGTTATTTAACGACGGCACGTTGCAGATTGTTGGACTTTATAGGTACGATTCGGGCTTGTACATTTGCATCGCGAGCAACGGTGTCGGCGAAGAAATGAGAAAAGAATTCTACTTAACCGTCAAAGGTATGGGCGAACAATATTTACTTATGTTATTATTGTTAACGTAATATTATCTGGCTAACGGCTACATCGGAATACAACAAAATGCGCTATTCTATTTTTAATGCAATTTGAATTCGAGTAGTTTAATTGAACTAATAAAGAACAACGTGTGAGATCCGCACAAACTAAAAACCTCTTGCTGATCAAACTTACGCGATTTTGTATACATAACGACTAATTGATGATCATATTTCTTGGACACGAGTAGGATAAATTTTTGAAAAACTATATTGTATTCCAATTAATATTAATAAGCGTATGATTGATTTCTTAAATAATTTATATTAAAGCTTTATCCAAGTACCTTATAGGTACCGATTTTTTACCACGTCTTGTGCACACTCTTTGTGCAAATTTTAGATTATTGAGTTGCAGTTCTATAATGACCGTATTCTAATAATGTTCGAGTGCCACGAATGGACGTTGAATTTTTGACGAAATTTTATACAAAAAATGTACGAAATACAAAAAAAAAAGTTTTCTTGAACTTTTGACCCGTCGTCCGGAAACATCGAGAAACGTTACTGTAATATCACCACTTTTACGACAAATTATCAATACAGAATAATACAGAGCATTCAACGAGGCACGGATTTTCTGTTTTCAAAATATACCTTCTGTTTTTCGATCAAATACACTTTGTACGTGAATTTCCTAATAGTACCTTTTTCTCGTTGTTCTCGTGTATCACAACATCGTAGCTGAGTTTTTCACACATCGCAGTATCAATAACATCGTATTATACGCACTTTATGTATTTAAATAATATTAGCCTGCGGTAGGTACTAACAAACAGTCGTTTACTGGTTTTCGCACGTATAATTTTTTTTTTTTTTATTGTTTTTGCACCCGGTTGGAATTTTTTCCCACTTCTTCTTCTTCTTCTTCTTCTTCTTCTTCTTCTACTTCTACTTCTACTTCTTCTGCGACTTCTTCTGCGACTTCGCGTCTATCATCTTCTGCGCGGACAGACCCGATACCCCGACCGGCAAACGTTATCGGCGAGGAGAGCTCGGACGTGGTCGTCGCGCTGAACAGCCCCGCCGCGTTGCAATGCTACGCCGTCGGATGGCCGCGGCCGGTGGTGACGTGGTGGCGGGCCGACCGGATGTTGCCGACCGAATCGGACGTGTACGAACAGCGACCGGACCGCTCGCTGATCGTGAGGCTGGTCACCGTAAACGTGCTCGGGCCGTACACGTGCCAGGCGTACAACGGACAGGGCAGGGCGGCGTCGTGGAGCGTCACGCTCAAGGCGCACGGCGCGACGATCGCCGGCAACAACCCTTACCTGGTGCCGCCGCCGCCGCCGCCGCCACCGCCGCACCACCGGTATCCGGTCTACGTCAAGCCGCCACTTACGGACGCGGCCGCGCAGGCGCGACAGCAAAAGCTGCAGGGATCTACCGGTAAGTACGGCCGTCCCCTTCTTCAGCCCTGCACGCTCACGCCCCAGCGACGAAAGTGAGTCGCTTTTTTTTTTTTGTCGTTTTTTTACTCAAAGTTACTTTTTTCAATTTTCATCACTTTTCTAACAAAAAAAAAAAAAGTGTGGCGACGACATAGAAATAAATGTTATTGGAATGAAAACTGTAATACACAGGACAGTCGAATATCTATTCTATTTCCAAACACCGTTTAACTGTACAACGATTAATAAAACTAACATAAACATCTTACATGAAGATATTTTTTCTACTTTTTTTTTTTTTACATATAACGGGTGTTGAATAACTTTGAATACGATTTATCAGTATAATATAGCTTGGTCGTAGTAAGCACATCGCACAACGTTATAGGTGACTAACAGTGCAAGAAATTGCTTTTGCTTTTATTTAACAATAACAATACGGCTGTAGTTTGATAAATTATTATTATTATTATTACAATCACGATATTTATTCTCGAAGGTGTTTTGAAATTCATTATAATCGTTTTGTCAAAGAGAAACCGGCTTGAACGAATTATGAATTTAGTAACTCTCCTGCAGGTGGTGGATATGTAGAAAAATACAATTTTAATAATGTTTAATTCGCATTGTCCAACAACGCTCAATTCATTTTGGGTTTGTGGACAACGCGTACATCGTGTGTTTCGATAAGTGACAACAAATGCCTACCACTTTATAATTTGAATTTAAAACCCCGCCAAATCCGAAACACACGTGTACACTAAAACCATACTACCGTGTTCGTAATAAACTGACCGTGGTTTTCTCGCCACAGTCCCCGTGCAAGTCAACATATCGCTGCCTACGACGACGTTCGCCGTCGGTACGGACTTGACGATCCCTTGTTCAGTAGACGGTTATCCGAAACCTGCCGTGGCCTGGTACAAGGACGGACAACCGCTCAGAAACAACGAACGCATCAAAATAACCGGTAAACTTTAGCCAACAAAACCTACTACTATCGACACTACAATTATTATTTTTTTATATATTTTCTCTAGAATACAACGAGTTGATCGTTGTCCGTACGACCGCCTCGGATTCGGGCGCGTACAAATGCGAAGCGTACAACTCGTACAGTTCCAATGAAACAACCGTTCACATTTCAATAGAAGGTTAGTATATAACCGTATAACCGTCACACGAATCGTAAACTGCAGACACCCCGGCTAAAAAAAAAACGGTGCGAACGGACCAAAACAAAATGTAGTATTTCTGTACAAATTTACAAACCAAAGCTTGTTCGCTGCACTGTGTAGGCCGAGATTTTTCGGAAAACTTTGACAGAACACGTCATTGTGTATCATACTCGAGTTCATACAGAATAGCTGTTAAAGTTTTTCGGTTAAATTACTATAAAAGACTTTTAATTTCGTGAAAAATGTTTAATGTCAATATACTCTTTTTACCGATTTTTCGGGTACCTACCTAGTTTTTTCACCGTGACATTCAACATTCTCAAAAATTACCCTCAAAATACTGCACTATCACGTTAAGATTGATGATTATTTTGCTCTGCCCCTGTTACGCACACACACATTGTGTAGGAATTTGAACGTTTCCCGTGTCAAACGCGCACTGATCGGTTTGTATACATTACGTTGCGCGATAAGGATTCTGAATACTGTGGATTTTGATTTGCCACGAAGTAAATTTTCGAAACATTTTTCCCAAGAAAATATTGTCGTTTGAGTTTCGAGGCTCGTGTAATAATTTTGTTTTTTTTTTTTTTTTCCGTTTCTCTTTCGCACATAGGCCTCTACATTAATCCGAACTGTACAGACAACCGGTATTTCGCCAACTGTAATCTGATCGTCAAAGCATCCTATTGCAACCACCTGTACTACAAAAAGTTCTGCTGTGAGTCGTGCACGCGCGCCGGTCTACTGCCGGTCACCAGCGACGTCCAGCAAAACGGCAACACGATCAGACGGCTGAGAAGAGCTCTAGTCAACAAACTCCAGAGTTTAAACTTGTTCTGAGCAAAGCGCAAACGTCGACTTTGGCGGATTCCTCCCCACGGTCATAGCTTTTTTTTTTTTCTTAGTCACATAATTTATAAACAACAATTTTTTTTTTAATTTCAATCATAAAATATTATCGTTTGAGATTATCGCCCCCAGCACACACATCACAGTGTTCGAGCGAGTGGTTTTCTTTTATTATTATTGCTATACTATTATTATCACTTAATAACTATTATCATCTACTATTATAAACTATACCTACGACTATTAATAACGTCATTATATCATTTATGCTAAACGGGATTTCGTTTTTCGCACCGAAAGACCCATATTTTATTAAATCGCTCAAAATTTGGCCACGAGTAATCTCACACAATGTACTTTCCATTAATTAAACGCACGCTGCATTCATTCCACGTAGTATGTAAAATATATTTCCTACACTCGTTCATACGTCGTATGCATAAACGTTGTTGTAAAATATTAAAGTTTTATAGATTCCGGTTCCCAATAGCAAACTCGTCTATGGGAAACGTAGTCAAAAATCATTTTATTTTTTTTTTATATAATACTATACTCTATGTGTGCTAATATTCTTACTTTGATGACACACCTACTCCTGCCGATAAATTATTATACGTTTCCCAAAAAGTGATCGGAAATTTTACGCAACTGCAATTATGTACTAAATAATTTTTATTGTTTGATGAGAAAAAAAAAAATTAACAATTTATCGATTTAATCGAATTTATCCTCGTGAATACCGCGTTAAACTTCTTTTGAATGAATAATACCCGCTTACTGGCTAAAATGATCACTAATGTTATTGTTATAAGTTATATATAAATATTATCCATGCATATTTTAGAAAATAATTTGTTTTCTCTCCAATAAAACGATAAACTATTATAATAATAACGCGTATTAACGTATAAGTTTTTGTGTTCAAGTTTATATAAGTTACCTGTAAGAGATACTAATTTTTATTTTTTGGCCATTACACTGTGCTTTAAAATATACAAAATATTATTGACGGACTGTTCGCATATTAATGTATCTTAATTTTATACTCTATGATATTTTCTTATATTATATTAAATAATAAAATAAGTCTTTGTGTATTTTAAAATTGTTCACATTTTTCGTGCGCTATTGTGCGATTATTGTAAGCTACATAATATTGTATTATACCGGATTATGTTTATACCGGAAAATAGTAATATATTGCAGACGCATATTGTAATACAATATGCGAACCAAAGGTGCAGTGATGTAGGTGCCACGTACAGATATGGGCACAGACAAGACATGAACTTTCATCAAGGTTATTTAATTTTATCGATTTAATTTTCCGGTAATACTAACAAAGGCGCCGCGGAAAATCCCGCAGGGGTAATCTACACGTTGTGTCTGGGCCGTCGTGACAGGGCCTCTCGGTTCGCGGGCCCTCCCCAAAGCGGCGCGAATATCCTGCGTTCAGCGAGCGCGGTCGTCGGCCACTCGAGCGCGTCCAAGTGACACAGCCGCGTACGCTTTACGGCTCTGACCACGCTTACGTCGTGCCGCACTTTTCGCGACAGCCATTCCACCGCGTCCGCAAACGTGGCCGCGGTGCCGTCCACCAGGCCCGCGTCCATCGCTTTGTCGGCCCGCAGCGGCCGACTATCCAATAACAGGTCCAGCGTCCTCTGCGCGCCCACGATCCGCGTCAGCCGGCCGGTGGATCCCCAAGCCGGCACGATCCCCATTGTGGCGTGAACAAACCCGATACCCGTGACCTGCGGCGACGCGCTGCACATCAGTCTATAATCGCACGCCGTCGTCAGTTCAGCTCCGCCGCCAAGCGCTCCTGAAAAAGTCCGAATTCAAATACCTGCAGACCGGCAGCGGCGTAGCCAAAATGGCCTTTCCTCATGGGTCATGTTACAAAAATCGATTGAACTTCAGCCTTATTTTGTATCACGATGGTTCTAGGGTTAGTTAAGTCGTGAGATTTAACATGACGTGCGAGTGTGCCGCGGCGTGTTTACCTACCGCTTGTAATAATATAATGCTACACGTAAGCTATAGGGGTACTGCAGATTTTAACAAGATGGATTGGATCGAAATGTTTGTTCCGGCGGTACTTTTTTGCGGACATTTTTGAAATTATCTACTTTAAAAATTTATAATGAAAAAAAATTGTAACATTCGATACACACCGTAGTATAATAATTATTATTGTATTTATTCTGTGTAGCGATCATTATTTATTTTTAAATAGTAGGTATAGGTAACACTATGGCCGATTGTCAATTATTATTAATTTACCCGTGCCTTCGATGTACGCGACGGTGATAAAGGGCAACTTTTTAAATTTTTCAAGCACGTGATTCATGTATGTGGACATCGCGTAACCCAGTTCCGGGCTGCCTATTTGATTCGCAAAGTTCAAGTCGGCTCCAGAACAAAAGTTTCCATCAGCTCCGTATAGAATCACCCCTTTTCCTTCGGTCCAACGGTTCAGTTTATCGATGATTTTGTCTAAATCCGCCATCATTTTACCTAAGCTCGCCAACAAAATTGCCATTTTAATAATGTAAAAAGTTTTTTCGTCTCATGCGCGTTTACTCTTTATACCGTTTATAGCGTTCTTAATCTTCGGATTGTTCAAGCGCACGCTGGCCACCCCAAAACCGACGTCCATGTCTAGGTCCACTGAACCTGCAGTGTTACCCGAAAACTCGGACAACGCGATTTTTGCTTCATTGGCCAATATTTCGGGACCGGTGTACAAATATTGTTCCTCGATATTTGTACTAACACAGCTGTCCATTGTAAAGACCTTCGGAGCAAAACTTTTGAGTAGTTGAACACCTGCGCATTTAAACAAAAAAATATTGAACGCTTAAATCGACATTGCCTTGGTGATTATTTATTTGTATTCCGATCATATTTTGTAAAACTGATAACTATTTTTCAGAGTTTAGATCTAACGGTTAATCGCCATTTGTCTTTTTTTTTTTTGTTTCACATCGGTCTCGTTCACGATGTAACGCGTCAAAATAACAATTAAAATATGTTTGTACGTCACCTAGCTATCAACAGAAATCTAATACCACCTACTTTTATTAAATTAACTTGTGCATACCTATATTTTATTTCAAAACTTAACTTTTATTATACACGTTGAATACAAAAATATACCTATCTAACGTTCTTTGAATATAATAATATGACGTCTTTCTATTGTACTTGATTTATTCTGAAACACGAAATTATTTTGGGGTAGGATATATTATACCAAATTTAATATTGAGATTGATTAAGAAAGAGATGTTGGTAAATTAAATAAGTATATATATATACCGTTAGTTAATAAAAAAAAAAAAAATAAAATATGAGTTTGTTTTGAATTTTTTGTCCGTAGTCGAGTTTTAGTTTTTATTAACCTTATTGCAACTTTGTAATTTAATTAAAAACACGAGCCTTGAGTTTTGGAAATTTTTTTAAGCGTAAAAGTAGTTTCCCGGTAAGACGTTGTTTTTATTAATAACTGTCTACGTATAACAACACTTCCTAACACAATCTAACAGACACCTCATTAGTTGAAATGGATCTTCTATACGAGAAAACATTAAAAGGCCCTTTGAATGGTGAAATGCAGGCGTTTTCTGTATCTGTAACGCATTTTTTAAGGGAAAAAAAATACTGATAATAATAATATTGATCAATTGACGTGGTACAAATTAATTTAAGAAAAATAACTAGCCTATAACACGCGCGTGATAATAATTAATACATACATCTATTGACATCTCATTTTGTTAAAGTCAGCCAATTAATAATGAAGGCTCTACGAGGGAACATACATATAAATATTACATAATAACATTATATGGCAGCTATTATTCTATGCCATAGAATCTATGGTAAATAAGTTACCTTTTGCCCAACGTAGAGTGATTTTTTTAAACATGTTATGTTATTACGCAACAAGCAGTTGGTATTCAAAAGAAATATTTTTTAAGAACGTTCCTGCAAGTAAAATAATATTTATGTACATGTATTAATAGGTATAGGGTATTAGTTTAAAATATATTTTTATTTTTTTTAGAATCTTAACATATTTTATTAAAATCTAGCTATATGTACCCTTAAATGTATACGTACATTACATAGCTAGTTTATTTTATTGATTGCAAACAAGGGTAGATTTTTCCGGAAGAGGAGGGATACTCATATAGTAATTAATGCTCCTGTCGATGCTAAACTAAAGCGAGATTCTATGTAACACTACTTTCTAATAAAATCAAAATAAATTTGTAATAAAAAGAAATGATTTCTGAGTTCAATGGCGGCTTCAGGGGAGGGGTCAAGGGGGCCACGGTCCTCCCAAAATATAAGAAAAAAAATAGGATAGGTATTGTACCTATAACGTTTTTTTTTTTTTTTTTTTTAATTCATTTTATGCATATAAGTAAGTAATATCTTATTTACGATGAAATTTTGCGACAATCTGAACAGATTTTAGTATTTAAAATTTAAAAAACTTAAAATTATAACAATATATGTAAATTTAAAAAATATAAATATCGTGTCATGTTTATGCCCCCCCCCCCCCAAAAAAAAAAAAAATCAAATCCTAGAGCCGCCACTGTCTAGTCACATGCTAGTTGATATTTATTGAACAAAAACTGGAGCTTTGAATATTTTTTGAACTTGAAAATATTTTTAACGAAATATGTTTGTAGGTACGTATGTTAGTTTAAACTTAAATTTCTATTTAAAATATAATAAATACAAAATTTTATAATAATTTCACTTTTAAGTTTGAAAATAATAATACGAGTTAAACGTTAATAATAAATGTTACACTTTTTCTAAGAGTTAATCTATGACTTTTCAGAATGGGCCAGGTAGTCTAGAATTTTCTGATTGTTTCCTAGTAAAAACGAGATTCGTTTTTTTTATTACCCGTGTATAACATGAAAAACAATCAAAACATCAAAAAGAAATGTATCCAAGATATTATTATATTCAGGGCTAAAAATCTTCTATTTTTGTATTACATTACTCGTAACGATCGGAACACTCTTTTTACCCGAAAAAGTGTTGACAGAAAATAAATATTCTGAAAACAATAGATACATTCTTATCGCTGCACTCAAAATCTAAAATTCAAATTATTTTATTTATTACTCGTTATATGGTTTCGAAACGGATATTATGGATTAATGCGTACCTCCTAATGAATAAGAACGAGAACAAAAGAGATAAAAATTGATAGGTAAGTATAGGTGTGTACAAAAATAATACTAAAAATTAATAAAGTTTATGAGGTGCATTATTACTAGTAGCCCAGTCAAATTAGGAAAAAGTTCGGAACTAATTCCACGAAAGCTGGAGTTTAATTATTGTTTTATATCATATCTCCCTTATAAACATATTAAAAGTCCTGACACCTACCCCTTGTGCGTAGCCCTCCACCCCTCTTCAAAGGTGGCGCATCCCTTTCACTTGTTTCGCTTATAACTCGTTAGATTTTCAACTTACGATAAAAATACCCATGACCAAAATTAAAGACCATACAATTTACCATAGAATAGTGCTACTTTTAATATATATATGTTGCGATAAGTGTTATTTTTTTAAAAAATATAAAAAATAATTTTTTTTTATCTTTTTTTTTTATTGTGTTTTAGCCAAAACCGTCAATAATACGCTCAAATGACTTATGACAAAAGTTAACGAGCATATTATTTTACATAATGTAATGTTAAATTATATTAATAATTTTAATTATTGTAAGTCGTACATGTATATGTATATAATAGTAGGTTATAGGTACTCACTATTCACCAAACTTGAAAACAAAAACAGGAAGTTGAGGAGACCGTACAGCTTGAGAAGTATGTTTCCAGTGTATGATCGACAATTAATATGGAAATTAATTCACACGTTTTTTAATATTTTGTTCTTTATGATAAGAGCTTTTACAATAAATTTAGCATCATGAAGTTGTGTAGCTACCGCAAAAATATCACATAGTATTATGTACATAAGCAAAATACACTGCGTACAATTCGTAAACTGAGCAACAACAAAAAAAACGAGCTGTTTTATTTGAATTGTTAAATAAGTATTCGTTAACACGATTACGTCATATCAGCAGTTTTTAGAGGTCAGGTAATAGGTGAACTGTTGAGTATAATGTACTGCAGAAGCGTTAGCGCATTAACTACACAACTCCCGCGGCTCATGTCGACAAATAGTATAACATATATGGATGTGAACAATAATTTATGTATTTGATTTTTACTAAACGCCCATTCACTTTTATTTGTTTTCAAAATTTCGTTTGATTAATGTTTAAAACGTTAGAATACGCAAACAAAACAACAACAGTCGTAATAGCGTTTTGAGATTTTATGTAGAACAAATATAATCGATTATTCACGATATACCTATTATAATACTCTATATAGTTATTGTTGAATGGATCGTTTCGATTCGTCAAACGCTATTAAAAATTAAATGAAATTTAAATTTTATTTTGAGTGTTCGAACAATATTGTCGTTTTCAAAGTTAGAAATCGTTTTTATTTCAAACTCTCGTACACAATAATACCACCTATGTACGAATGTGTGCTGTCGTATTTGTTATGGGTCGAAATTTCGAGCGAGTTCGATAACGAAAATTAAAAAAAAAAATTACTCAATAAACGGGATGTCATCGATTTCTCTCGCGACAAGTAGACATTAATGTAATATACCTACGTACTCGCTACATCGAATCGTCGTAAATCTAGTGGACGTTTTTCGCGGTTCTCTCGTCGCGTTTTTGGAACGTTTTTAGCATGGTCGAGTTTATTCGACCAAAAACACACAAAAGCGTTTTTCTTTTTCATTCAATCGCAACACAAAACAGAAACCCGCGTATCGTCATAACGTCCTGCGTGCTCCATTAAATAGTACGTTTTGTCTCTATTTTATTTCTTCGGGGGGCTAAATACGGGGTGAGGGGGCGACACTGACCATTTTGGTTAACGCGTGTATGGCGTTTCTACGGCTACGTTTGTATTTTGTTTTTCCAGATAGATCGCCAAAAGTGCGCAGCAATTAAATATAATATATTATTATATACTAAACCCGTCGGTCGTTTGGTTTTTCATACTTCCTCCTAGTCGATTCCCCTGGGCTGCGTTGTCGGTCCGTTAAAGTAGCCGCGCAATGGACGACAAGACGAACTCGGAGAGCAAAGGCAAAGCCGATAAAAAGGTGAAGTCCGATAACAAAGCCAAACCGAGCAGCAAGGAGAAATCCGACGACAAGGCCAAGTCCGAAGACAGGGCCAACAATTCCGAGGACAAGGCCAAGTCCGTAGACAGGGGCAAATCCGAGGACACGGTCAAATCCGCGCAGGACGCCACGGGTAAACCTGTCGACGGCCAGGCGGCGTCCTCGGACAGCGGCGCGAAAGCCGCCGGCGCGCCGGGAAACGACGTCAAAAGTCCCCCGGCCGAGGCGCCTGCAGCGAGCCCAGTGGAGGACGCGACACCGACGCCCGGGGCCAACGCAGCGGACGTCAAGGGGAAACCGGCGGCGGCGGCGTCCGTTTTCTCGGACGCGGTGTACACGTGCGACCGGCAGTACGCGATCGTGTTGGCACAGTTGATGACCAACAACGAACGAGAGAGAGTTTACGCGTGGATCGAAAGGTCGGATACAATGGGTAGCCCTCCCAACCTTCCCCAAAAAAAAAAAAAAAAACAGAGGAAGTAAATTTGAGCAGGTCGGGTGAGAAGTCGTTTGGCGTAACGATACACAACGCTTTGGGTCACTTCTTTGGGTAGGCCGATGTTTTGGAAGTTGTCGTCCAGACTTCATACTTAACACCTATATGAAAACAACGATAAATCATTGCGTTCCAAAAAAAACAATTTATGTGCAAGCTCGATAATCCAAATTCAACGAAAAACGACAATCAGCTAACCTACCTAAAATCGCTACGACAAACGATTCTTCACCGTCCTCAAATTTACTCCCTTTCTTTCTTTTTTTTGTGCAATACTACGTTTCCTGTGTTATATAAGGTACTCTTTTTTTTTTTGTCGTTTTCGGCAGATACCTAACTCGAAAAATAATCGAAATAAGTATCGAAAAAATTTGTTCAATTAAATGTTAAAAATTAAATGTTACATGTTTAAAAACCAAAATCTAGCCACACGCTCTACTCATAAAATTGATTAGGATTTACAAACATCAAAATTTCACATTTTTCATTTTGAAAATGAACAAAATATTTTTTTGGTTTTTGGGCCAAACTCAAAAACAAAAACGAAATTTAAAAAAAAGCTCAGTAGTATTTCAAAATCAGAGTATTTGTGTTTAAAATTGAGCACTATGATTTTTTAAATACTATTTAAAATTTTTTGCGAGTCACAATTTTTATTTTTCTCAATGAATCATTCTTTTTTTTTTTTAAATAGAAGTAAAAACGTCTTAAGATCTACTTGTAAAGTATTTCAATACTCATACCCAAACACTTAACAAGACTGAGTCAATTAGACATCCTATAGTTTTACTGTAGCCTCTGTTAGCAGGCGGTTCTTGTATAAGACTTGTTCTCTCTTTATTGCTCACATAATACCTAATAATTAAACAATTACCGCGCAAAACTCATTGCAACGGTGCGTCATACACAGATTGGATAAGATGAAGGACAGTGACCAGGTGCGCGATGAACGAGACAAGTACCTGAAGTTTTTGATCCTGTCACTGAGTAACCGTAAATTGGTGCCGCCGTTCACAAAATCCCCACCGCCAGGTTTGCGGGAAGCTATAACCGTCGTACCCAAATCCGTTCACAGTCTGATTTTCACTGACAAGGGCGCAAACGTCTCGGATCCACCAAAGCCCAAAGAAAGCATCAAAATTACGTACAGCCATCCAGACCAAATTGAGCCCAGAATGTTCTTCAGCAGGCAGCCGGTTCCACAGAACGGCGGCATTGTGTACGCTGCAGCGTTCAGTATGCAAAAACCTTAGTGAGCGACTGCCTGGGCCACCAATCGATAGGTATCATTTGGCTGCTTCATTTTGTAAGCAACGTGACCAAAAAATATTATATTGCTAGTAGTAAATGGTTTTTCAGTAGTTGATTTTCATTTTTAACTCGCACGGCTCGCGTGTCAGGAAACAATCAGGTGTGTTCAGATTTTTCCCGATAGGTAGAAAGAGCATGGAAAAAGGTATCTTGCACGGGGTTCCAAAAAAATAAAAATTATTTTATAAACATTAGTAATATTTTACTGTGATTACAGTACGTCAAAGTTAAGTACAACTTGGTGTTCTTAAATAAAGCATAGATAATACCATCGATTATAATATATACTAAGAGTTTCACCTAATTATTTTTTGTTTACATTTTATCAAAAAACATACTACGTAAAACTGTTTGAAACTAATATTGGAAGACATTCAAAACTAAAAAAACTGATTAAACTATTAGTATAAATTCCATGTCTAATGTGTAAAAATTTCAATTAATTTTAAGCATTTTGAAAATTTTTGGATATTAATGCAAACTCAAAACCTAACTACCATTGATACGTAAATATTTCCAAACTCACAAAAACATTCCTTGTTCTTGGCTTTGAACAATACTAAAATTGTTATTAATTAGGTACTAAATTTTCAAAGATTATTTCATGGATTCAACATTTGTACATTTTATGTCAACATACAGGCATTAGATTTAATAATACATTATTTTTGTTTATTTTGTTCTATATAACAAAAAAAAAAAAAAAAATATTTATTTATTTTTATGATATAATACTTGTTCTATTCAATATAAAATTGCATAATGTGGCTCTTAGAGTCTAAACAAAAGCAATTACCTGTTTGCTTTGCTTGTAGGTAAACCTGATACTTAAATCTATTAATTTTGTTGCGTGTCAATTACAACTACAAAACAACTAAATAAACAATAAACTATATTATTTTGTTTTAAAATTAAAATACTTTATTAAGAAACTTCTTTTGAATATTTTTTATTTTTGGTTTTACATACATTACATTAGGTAAACTAGTAAAAACAATTACAAATTCAAGTTAAGAATCCTTCTAAAACTGGTCTTTTTTATGCTCTTCCACAATTTTTTTAATATTTTGTTTGACACCGGATCTAATTTTTTTTTTCAATAAAAACAGCTGAGTTTTTGTTTTGATTTTGACTGGAGGAAATATATTATAATTGAAGGATATGTGTGAAAATCCTGGTACAGTAGATATGATTCTATGAGTTTGTCGATAAGGTGACATTTCTTCATTATCACGGTTACTTGATTCAACAACTAAATGAGTAAAGGACATTAGTTCTTCACATCCAGGTTTCAAGTGTTCTTTTTTGCTGTACCTAATAATACAATTACAATTAAATAATAATCGTATTCTTGATACAAATCTTAAAAATAAATTATTTACAGATCAATAATAGATTTGGACGTATAAAAATATTAAAATTTAAAGCACACGTAATACCCTATTTATCCCAATCAAACACTGAACACGATTTAAGAGGAATAAAAATAAAATTTAAAAAAATACTGAGTTTGAAAAGTAGTATTGGTAGGATTTCAGTATAATGAAATTAATCATTATTTTTTCTAACTTCAAAATGATGAAATTCATTCTATGCTTCTACTGACGAATCGGATATAATTAATTATTGTTATCATTGTATTAATGTAAACCATTCATAATAGTTGCAATGCAAAATTTAAATTGTTTCAATATTATAATATCAATAAATATTTTATAAGACAATTGATTAAATTGTTTTCTTATTGTTAAATAAGTTTTTGTTTTCTTTTAAAATCTAAATAAAACAAAAATTGTATTATTTTTAGTAAGCATTTAGAATACTTACATCCAATTATCACTTAATTGAGTGAAACGAGTAACTCCTGTTTGAGCAGCGTGATTATCAATGTGTACAGAGTAATTAGCTTCCAGATTATTTTGTTCAAATCTATGTAACAATGCCATTGAGTGACCTCCTGGGTAATTTTTTATTGCCGCACTTAATAAGAGTATAGTAAAAGCAATATTTCCAATAATATGACCAGTACAAAATGACACTGCCATTAAATTCTGAAATCCTTTTGATTTAAATCTAGTCTGCCATCTGTAAATAAGTTATGTCGGTTACTTATTGGAAATAATGATTAATGTACACACCATAACGTACATTCTATTGCAGAATGATGCAGCAGATACATTCAATACTGGAAATATATAAATTATAAATCGCAGCTCTTTATGTGGCAATATTGAATAAATTATTACAAACACTAAGGCTGGAATAATGAGTCTTGTTATTCGAATGTCATATATCATACCTAATGGTACTAAGAAAACAGAAAATGCAATTCCTCTTGGAATTGCTGAGTAAAAATACCATAAAAATGGTGATGTCTAATTAAATTTTCATTAAAAAAAAATTTAGTTCAATAAAACACAAATAACCATGAATAAACTTCTAAGAAAATTTTTTTTGAAAAAAACAACAATAATATCAAGACTTAAAGCTCACCACCATTGAATAGTCTTTGAAATACAAAAGTGGTAATCTACTATTTTGTATGTAATATTTCATAAAAAAAAAATTGTAACGTATTAAATTAAAGATACATTTATAATTTACTTTTTAAAGTATTTAAATAGTTCACTAAATATTAAAAGATCAAATTGTTTTTTATACATAAAATAGCATAACTCATAAAAGGATACACCCCACTGACTACTTTTATTGAATAGTGTGTTAAACAAAAATACTTCTCCTTCAGGCCACAACAGGCGGCCCCAAAATATTGAGTCAATAATAATACTTGTAATTAAAACAGTTACAGCAGCCAAAACTCCAACCTTAAATCCCCTAAAAAATAAAGATTTCAGCAGTATTAAAAATAACAAACTTAATAACATAATAACACTTTTTTATTACAATACATAAGTACCTAAGCTAAATTTAATTAAAAAAAATATTATAACATTATTTACAGAAAATAAAAATAGAACAACAGTAAATAATTTTTATTACCTGAATATTGTAAGACGTTTGTAAAATAGTTCTATTAATACAATAACTCCAAGGTAAATAGCTAATTCTGAACGAAATACTAAAACTGCAATAGCTGAATACCAAATCAGAGAATCATGTTTTTCTCTGATCCAGGAACTTACAGCTAACATTACTATAGCACTAACAAAAAAATTAATATAATGTAAAATTCCTAAACTTGATAATAAAAAAATGTATAATATGATTAGTATTGTAAAATAAAGTGTTTTTATAAAGCATATTATGTCAAATAAGAGACATGTCTACACTATTTTTTACACATAAAATAACTATGAGGGACCTGTGTTCCAATGGTGTGTCAGATTTGTGATAATTATTACCAGAACTGACTTGTAAAAAACATTTTAAAAAAAAACAGCATTTTTATTGCCCAAGTAAACAGCAACACTCACACAAATTAAAAAGTACAGAGTAGGCAAGTATAGTTGTCACATGATAAAACTTTTTTGGTACCTATATACAAACATTTTGAAAAATACTGACCTAAAGGAAACGCCATAATATTAGGCAGAGGACGACTTGAATAAAATAACAAGTGATATTGTGATATTGTTATAAGTATGAACCATTTTCCAACACCTTTTCCAAATACCTTGGCAATGCTTACATGAAAATGTTTGATACTTGAAACAACCAAAATGCTTAATACTCCACGTACTGAAAATTAAAACGTTAGATAATCAATACAGATAAGTAGGGGCATTAGAAATGTCACGGCAAACATGTAATTTCTTCAGTAGGAACATTGTAGAATGTTAGTTACAATTAAAACTTACCTAACAATTGGCTCATGAATTTGTTGTATTTGAAATAACTGAGAACGATATGAAATGGATAAGACAGTAATGTTATTACCAGCGATCCCAAAAACGTCCGCGGTACCACACCGGGAAATTCTAAATGATCATACTGAAAATATATTCAATATTTTTTTACAAGCTAATACAAAATGACTACTGATATGATATAATATATGACTCCAAAAATTATTCAGATAGTGACCAATCTAATGTTACATTAAACCAACGTACATTTTTAAATTAAACAAAAAATTAGCAGACATTATTTTTAACATAAAACATAATACTGTCTATATATTATGATTTATATTAATGATTTTACTAGAAATTAATAAATTACTTAATGATCTACAAATAATTATGAGCATACAGAACATAAGTTTCAACAGTACACTGACCTGTGATAAATTGCTTTTTAAATACAATATGTCATGCATGGCTTGTATGTTAAAACTCTCTTCGACTTTGGTAAACGGACAGAGGATCAAATGTGTCGCAGAGACAACATACAACACAATTTTATCCATGACAAAGAAATTATTTACAAGGCTGTGAACAAGGCTACCTAAAATATAACAACTATTATTGTAACCAATAACGCTTACATATATTTTTTATTGTTACCGGATGCAAATAAGTTCGACTAAAACGTATGGTAATTTATAATCATCATTATTATTTGCAAAGAACGTAGAAATTTTAGAAAATAGAATTTAGTACATTTTTTTTTTTTTTGTTAATTTCAATCTCCAATCATCGTTTATCAGCAAACATCACCAGCTGTTATCGTCTTTGTTAACGCAATCCGGCGTTCGTAATAAAAACGCTTTGCGATATGATCACAGAACAGATGAAATCTATTTAAAATTTCATCTATGGACTCGAGCTGCTGATAAGACTTTTGCAACAATTTGCATTGTTTATCGCACATCGGTTTTCCGTAGGGGTAAAAGAGAAAATTATTTTAAAAATTTTTAAAAACTCACCCGCGAATTGTAAACAATATTAATGGACCGATGACCCACAGTATTGTCGAGAAATTCTCGTTTTTCGGTCTCTGATCGATTTTTCCTGTGACGTTTTAGGTGTTATGGAGCAAAATGAACGACCTACTCAACCTGTTGTCAGATGACAGGGTTGTTTACTATGGCGTAGCGACCATCATCTGTGTACTGCTGTTCAACTGGTTTGTTTGGGGGTAAGTGCTTAGTGGTGACTTGCGAGCAGCGTAATTTGTACAGGAATCAACGCCGTTCTGTGTGCGTTGATTCCTATGTTGATTTATACTATATATCAACGCAGTTAGACTTAACAACTTAACAGCTACCAGTTCACAGCAAATTAATATACCTACAAATGTTCTTTGTTGTGTAGTTATTTATATCTGAAAATAGAGACATTATTCTATAAAACAATTTTTTTTTTTTTTTTTTGCAAATGGGCTTAAATATACATAACTTGGAACTTGGAACTTTTTTCTTCATAACCAAATGTATCTAAGTAATTTATACTTACTTAAATAAATCACTTTTATTTTTTCTAGGTGTCTGAGTTTTTTCATTGTTGTTACGGCCATCGGTTGTGGCTATTACGTTGTTGATTATATTTTAAAGTAAGGTTTGATTTGGTAGTTGTTGATAAATGATATTGAATTTTAGACCATTGCTTATAGTTTATATTTTTTTTTTACAGAAAACCTGATTCAGACGACTCATTTTTGCCAAAGAATATTTATGAAAACAATGGTAAAAATACTTGTAACAATTGTAAAAACTGTTATTCGTGTAACAAAAATTTGAAATATATTTATGAACAAATGCCATGGAATGGATTATTAATACCTGAACCAATAGATTCTTCAATTGATAAGGTATACTCTCTATCAATTATATTATCTTTCAATTTGCTATTATTTACAATACATTTTTTTCTCTTGCTGTAAATAATTTATAACACTGTGATGTAATAGTTCAATCAAGTCCGGTTTCAAATCTATCAAAGTTGATATGTACGTACGTGCTGAGTGTTATTTGTACGAGTCAGTTCATCCAATCCGCTTTGAACTCGTGTTAAAATTTTTGTTCATTGGAAAAACTTTGATATTTGTAAACCGGGTTTTTATTTATGCATTTTTAGTCAAAAAAGTTTCAAATTTATTCACTAATATGTAATTTATTATTTCTAGTTACTGTCAAAAATAATAGAAGTGTATGTATCGAGCTGGTATCTTAATGTTTCTAAAGATCCTAGTTTAATAAAAGAAATAAAACAAGTTGTACGATTTGCTACAAGCATACTACTGAAAAGGCTATTAAAAGTAAGATATTATATTATTATCCTTAAATTTTTATTAACTTATCTATAATTTAAGTTGAAATCAAAATAAATTTCTTGGGTTAAAATGATGGTTAAAGGTCTATTCAGTGCAGTGGAGTAAAATGTTTAAATTGTTTTATCTGTGCAACTGGTCATGATCTTAACGTGATCGGAGTATAAAGATTGCTGTTGCATTTTTTAATAAAGTTAATCAACTACAGTTGTTGATCATGTAGGATATTATCAACCAGAATTAAATTATAGGGTCTAATTAGATGATTGAAATGTACTTAATTGTTTAAATAAAATATATTTTTCTTTTAAAACAAAATATTTTTAATAAATTGGTAAACAAAATTTAATCAGTCTAAAAGTATAGCAAAAAAATATTTAAAGTTCAAAATAAATATGATTTTAATTTTTAATTCAAACAAATCAATGACTTGTGACCAATGAATGTTTACTTTTTGTTAAATTTTTTAGTTAAATGTTGAAAAAATTATTTTGAATAAAGCACTACCAATTTGTTTATCCCATGTACGTCATTGTCAACAAATTGAAAGAGGTGAACAAATTGGACATCATTATGCAGTGACTAACCGTGATGCTGAGATTAAATATCTCAAAAAAGTGTCAGAAAAAGTATTACCATTCATAACACGGAAAAATGATTTTTATTGCAAGTAAGTTCTATTCTATTTTATTCTATTTTATATTTATTTATTTATTCGTATGACATGCATAACACAGTACAACAACCCGATTTACAACAAACGAGAATATATATATAAATTGAAATAAAATAAATATAAATAAAAATAAATAAGAACAAAAAATATAAATATGAGAATATAGATAAAAATAAACATATGAATGGAATAACAATACTAATACGAGGTTTTTACTTATAAATCAATGTCCAATTTCTCCAACCAGGCCACCGCCTCCGGAGTCACTGTAAGAAAGTCTTTCGGGTCTCCATCGTACTTCCTTAACGGGCATTCTTCGATTATGTGGCTCATTGACTGTACACCATCTCCGCAATCACAATTTGGGTCATCTATCAGTTTCCATTTATGCATTAAATCCTTACATCTTCCTTGTCTAGTTCTTGTGCGGTTAAGTCTGGTCCATATTTTCCTCGGTTGGTTCATTCCGGCTATTAGGTTACGTGGGCTCTCGAGGTATAATCCTTCCCCAGGTTTTTTTCTTGACCATTCTTCCTGCCAGGCATCTGGTATGAGTTTTCTTGTATCGGCAATGTCGTTGGCTCTCATCAAAAAAGGCTTCCGTGACTTTAGTCTTGGGTTTTCTAGTCCATCTTCATGGATCGGGAGGTCTGGGTACTTGTTGATTTTCTCTTTTTCTCTGATCACGCAATTTTGTCTTTGTAAGTGGGGTGGTTCTATGTTAGCAAGAACTGGGAGCCATTGATTATTTGTACACGTAACGGTACCAGTAATTTTGCGCAATGCCTTTCTCAGTTGTACGTCTATTAGACTACAATGCTGACTGCCTTCCCAGACGGGTGCGCAATATTCTGCAACAGAATAGGTCAGTGCCAGAGTTGATGTTCGCAATACATGTGTTGACGAACCCCATGTTGTGCCGGCCAGTTTATTGATAAGTGAATTTCTTGTCTTGATTTTTGCTGCCACCTTTTGTAGGTGTGCTTTAAATGTGAGGGCTCGGTCTAATGTTATCCCAAGATATACTGGTAACTTGCTATTACGGATGGTGTCCCCACAAAAATGTACTGTTAATTCTCTATTGGGCCTCTTTATTATTAAGATGGAACGCTGTTACCACTGTTTTTGAAGGGTTTGGTCGGAGTCTCCATTTTTTGAAAAAATTTTCAAGTAGAGTGAGGTCAGAGGTAAGTGTGTTCTCAACATCTTCAAAATGCTTACTTTGTGACACTATGCATGTATCATCAGCGTAAGTGAATTTTTTGGATGTGGTATCTGGCATATCGTGGACGAACACGTTGAACAATATTGGTGCTAAAACTGAGCCCTGAGGTAAGCCGTTATTGAGCACGTGTGTTTTGCTTTTTTTTCCTCCTAGGAAAACTCGAAAGTTCCGATTACCAAGTATCGTCTCGATATAACGCAGCAAAACTGAGCATGGTATAATTTTAGCTGTTTTCCACAGCAGTCCTTTTTTCCAAACAGTATCGTATGCTGCAGAGAGGTCTATAAAAGCAGCTCCCGATTTTAGTTTATCATTGAAACCTTTTTCTAAGTGTGATGTTAAAGATAGTACTTGGTTGCAACAGCCTCGATTTGGTCGAAAGCCAGCTTGATACAGTGGGATTGCTGGCTCGATGAGTTGGGATATTCTTCTCAGGATTATTCTTTCCATTAATTTTGAGAGTACGCTCAACAGTGATATAGGCCGATAGCTGGTTGGGTTGTCGGCTGGCTTGCCAAGTTTTAATAATGCGATCACGTTAGCAGTTTTCCAACTTTTAGGGACTCTGCCACTTATGTAGATTGCGTGAAAAACTTCTGCGATCCACAGATGGGTTTTTGGGCCTAGGTTTTGTAGGAATTCTGGATGAATTCCATCTTTCCCGGGCGCTTTGCCTGCTTTCAGTTCTTTTATAGCATTGCATACTTCACTACTACTGAAGCATACTGAGGAGATATTATGTGGCTTGTGAATTTTAGATATGTGGTGTATTTGGGATCTGATTATTTTATTGTGTCGTTTGTCAATTTTTATTTGTGAGTTTTCTGTTAATACACCAGCTACTGCTTGGGCTTTGATTTTGGGTTGTTGGCTTGTGACTGGTTTCCCTTCTAATCTTCTGAAAACTGCCCAAGCTTCCCTGCTATTTTTCCTCATATCCAAGGATTCTACTGTGTCTATCCATTTTTGCTTTTTAGCACTGTCGAGTGATGCCAAGAGAAACTTTCCTAGTTCTATGTTGGGGTTTTGTTTGTATTTTATAAAAAGATTTTCGGACTGTTCGTCCCACCCTGGTACATAGGTTTTCCTATATCCCCTCGGGATGTTTTTCTTTGCTGACTTAATTAACAAGCCAGTGAATCTATTTATGCTACTAGGAACTTTAGGGATTCTGTTCACTATTTCTTCTACATATTTTTGGAAGCCCTGCCAGTTTGCTTTTTTAAAGTTCCATCTTATATTTGGTAATGATTTGTATGCCTGTAGATTTAAACCTACTTTAATTAGTAGGATCCTATGCTGGCTGTTGGGAAAATCCCCAATCACGGTTCTGTCTGCTGGGAGTGGGAGACCATCATCGTCCAGTGTGACTAGTGTGAAGTCCAGATTGTATCCAGCTTTCCACCTTGCTGACCAAAAGGTACATGGTCCTTTTAGGTCTTGGATCAGGTGTAGGTCTTGGCATGCAATCCACTCTTCTAACATTTTTCCGGCTTCATCTACAGTGCTGTATCCCCAAGTCGTGTTATGACTATTGAAATCACCTACTATTAGTGAAGGCTTTGGGATTACAGGAAGGGTACCAGTTAACCAGCTGGTTCCAGGGGGCTTATAAGTATTGTATATGTTCATGCCCCCAACAGTTATGCCGATAATTGAAGTTGTTTGTATTTTTATGGGGGTGATAACTGAGTAATTTAGAATGTCTTCCCGTACATAAATAGCAGTTCCGTATTTTGGATGGGGGTCTAGGCATGCGATTTTGAACCCTTCAATATGTAATCTATCATTTTCATTATATATTTGTAATTTATCATTTTTATCATTTTTCTATTTTATATAATCGTGTAAAACATTATATTAGCTGAACTAACTAACTTATTAAAATTTGGAAAAATTAACATCAAAATTGTCTATCTTAAATATTTTATTCAAAATAAAAAGAAGTAATTGAGTAACCAAGCTTTTTAGAGTAGTTTTTATAGATATTGCTTGGGTTGATCACTGATTTGAAATCTGTGATTTGATGTTATTTAAATAGTAAGCCATGAATTGCTTACAATATAGTTATGAACTTGAGTGAGCTAAGTGAGTCAAATACTCAACAAGTGCTACATTTAAATTGTTGTGGTATTATTGTCTTGAATTATTTTCGAACATCCTAACAGCGTGTTAATATTTCAAAGCATCACTGAATTTTTTTAATTTTTGTCACTAAACACAAAAAATAATACAAATTTTATAAATGGTTTTTTCTCATCATTTGTAAAGATTTTATTATATATTTATTTTATATTATAATATTTATAGGTAATAAAATATAATATTTTAATTTAAATTGTACTTAAATAATTGTTTTTATGAAGATCATTTTATTATAAAAAATAATTTTTCTTGAATCTTAAATCTCTTATTTTAATTTGTTTTACAGGATATTTTATACTTTGATTCGAGAACTTCTTTCTCTATGGGTGTTATTACCAATATCTGATGTGATTTGCAATCCAACCTATATAAATACATTGTGGTCAAAGCTGTCCAAATCATCAATTGTTTCAGCAAATAAAACAGAAACATATGTTAAAGTTAAATTCTTATCAAAGTTTATTTCTGTAGATCAAAATGACACTGTACAGCTTGAAATGCGTAGTATATTTAAAGACCCAACAATTCTATCTGCCTTTATGAGTTTTTTAAAACAAAACAATGCTATACACTTATTGCAGTTCTGTTTAGATGTGGATCAATTTAACAAACGTATGTTAAGACCAGAAATATCATCTCAAGAGCTAGATATGCTCTATCGTGATGCATGGGACATATTCTCTGTATATTTTAGCTCTCATTCTCCCGATTGCATAGATTTTGATCCAGAATTAGTCAATCAACTAAGAAAAGTTTTATCAAAGGATGTTATAAAGCTTCAAAATTCAAAACCACTTTATCAAGCATATGAACAAACTTATTCGGTCTTAGAAAATAGATATTGGATTGAATTTCACAATTCCGACGATTATTTTGCTTGGGTAAGTGGACCACGTAGTGGCAATAATACTTATCTGTCTCGAGAATCATTGTCAAATAACAAAAAAAAAAATCCCAGTTCAAAACTTAACCTAAAACTTAAAAGATTCAAAGGAGCATTGAAATCTAGTCCTATTTATGATGGCCAGATTGATTCTTTATCTTCAGAATGTGAACCCGAGTTTGGTGAAGATTTATCAATCGATAATGTAATTGTCAATGATAACCGGGATTTAAGTCTATGGAAAGTTGTTGATGTAACTTCTGCTATGAAATTAGAGTCCGGATCTAATGGAGGTCATTTATTAGTATTTTTTATTACAGTAGAGACTATAAAAAATGATGAAATAAAACAGTGGTGTGTTGAAAGGCGACTTGCAGACTTTTATACGTTAAAATCAAAGCTTACAGAATTCCACGGAGTATCTTTAGATGCTCAGTTACCCCCAAAAAGAATTTTAATGCAAAGAGCTGAAAATAGTGATGTATATATGCAGTTTCTCAATCAATTATTACAGACCCCAGAGCTTAAGGGATCAGATTTGTTGTACATGTTTTTAACATCTATTGACAACTTTGAAGATTCTGAGTCAGCAATTGGGAAATTATTGCGAAAATCCATGCCAATGGCATTAAGGAAAGAACGTGGACAAAATCTAGAATCATTCATTTCCATATTTATGAACTCAATTGAAACCAAATTAAAACAAAGGTATAGTAATCCTAACTATAGTTTTTTACCTATAATAATTAACATAAAAATTATCCATGTTTAAATAAACATTTGTATTCTAGGTATGAGTGGAAGGATCTTAGTGAAACATTAACTCATGCAAAAGTTAAAACAGTTGAAAATACTAGTTTTGGGAATAATTTAAACATAGTTTCTGATGAAACTCCATTTCAAGGTGTGTCTAAAAAATCAGAAGAATCATGTAGGCCAATAAACTGTATAATTTTCCTTGCAGTCTATGTTTACCATGTATCAAACACCATTGTCCAATTAGCTTTGGCTATAAGGTCAATTTGTGGAAATATACTTGATACTTTAATACAACGTTACATAAGCATTTGTGTTGCTCGATCATTAACACCTTCTAGAATTTCAAACTTTATTGACTTATTAGAAAGTATGTTAAATAATATTCTAATTATAAAATGTATTGTGATTTAATATTCTTTATTGTTTTCACAGACTTATTATTTCCCTGTGAAGATGTATTTCAAAAGACTGCAAATAATCAAACTGAAGATGATTGTATGGAATCGTTTAAGAACTCGCTTTTGCTACCACTATACATGTGTCTATTCAAATGTACACAAAATGCAGTAATGAATAAACAACTATTCTATAGACTTTTAGATCTTTTAATTGAAGAAACTTTTCCAGAACTCCTAGTACAACTTAATGATCAATTAAAATGATAATATTTTATTGCTGTAATAATATTGAGTGATACATTCCTTTATGTCAAAATAAGATACATAATTAGTATACTTTTTAGTTATCAATAAAACTCATTCCAAAGAAATACATTCTTAAGACTAATTTGTGAAATAAAATTCATATTTTAATTGTATTGCAAACAACTTATCTATAATATCAAGTACTCAATATTGATAAACATTTTATATACTTTGTTCCTTGATGTATAATAATATAATATATTATGCTTAAACATATTTAGCCCCTCAAATTAAATATGTGTTAGAAAAAATTGTTAAAAAATATTATCTATGACTTACTTTAGTTGACCTCTAAGTATTAATTTAAAATGTCTTAGTAAAATCAATTAAACAAAAAAAATTTATGCAGTAAAAATACAACTATAAATTACATTATGGATGTTCATGTTTCATTATGAATTTCAATCGACTACAGGTATAAATTCAAATTGTAAAGAATTAAATAATGAAATACTTATTTAACATAATGTGTGTATAATATTATATTGTTACCAATGTAATTAAAAATAAGTGGGTTATATTTTAGTTAAGTATGTATTAATTGAAAAAAAAATGTTAGACTTTCCCAAATGTTTAAAGCTATGTATATGTTAGATTGTGTTAGTTGTAAGGTTTATTAACACAAAAATAATATACTAAAATAATATAAGTTATAATACTCTAATAAATTATCTAGCTATTTCCTATTTTTTCTTTTATTTATGAACTTCAAGCATAATTTATTTCATCTTTTGTCTAGACTATCCTCCAACTGTAAATAACCCCAAGTATTTGTTCTGTAGTTTGTCACTTTTAAATTATTTCATTATTATTTTTATAAGTGAATTGTTGATTACTGTAAAACTATTTTAATTATGAACAAAAAGTATTATTATGCCCAACTAGTATTGTGCAAGTACTAAGTATTGTTACTGTATATAATGTATTATATGATTAAGTATATTATTATGTAATAGTGATTGTAACCTAATATAAATATAAGTCATTTAGATTTATTAATTAAAACTGAAGATTGGCTTTCTTGTTTTAATTCCTCAAACGTAAACACTATGGTTGACATTTTTAATAGCAAAATGGAGGAATTTATCAAATATTCATCTATCTCTAGTGATAAAGTTAAACCGAAAAAATTGTTAAATATAAAATCATGGATAACACCTGGCATCATTATTTCTATTAGAAATAGAGAAAAACTTTTTTCTAAGCTTAGACATAGACCTTTTGATTTAAAATTAAAAAATTTCTACAAGTTATATAGGAATATGTTAAACTCTTTGGTAAGAAAATCAAAACAAATGTATTATCAAGATAAATTGAAAAAATATAAATCTGACAGTAAACAAATCTGGAAAGTTATAAATGAAATCATAGGTAAATCAAGCAAGCAAATGAATAAAATTAATAAAATTACAAATAAAGATGATATTGTCATTGAATCTAATACTGAAATTTGTAATGAATTTAATGACTTTTTTGTAAACGTAGGAAATAATTTAGAAATAGAATATATGCACTCTGATACAGTTAAGTTTAATGATAAAAATCAGAGCAATGATAGTATTTTTCTTAATCCAATTAGTAGTGAAGAGATTAGTGGGTATATTGATAAGATTAAAAATTATAATTCTTATTATGAACATGGTTTAACAAACTACATTTTAAAGAACATTTCTAAATCTATTTCAATACCGTTATCGTTAATTTTTAATAAATCTTTATTAACAGGTGACTTTCCTTTAGCTTTCAAAAAATGTATTGTTATTCCATTATTTAAATCAGGCAATAAATTATCATGTGGAAATTATAGACCTATCTCACTGTCTTTAACTGTATCAAAAATTTTCGAGAAATGTATTAAAAATCGTTTATTAAATTATCTTAAAAAGAATTCATTTTTTTCTAATTCCCAGTTTGGGTTTTTAACCGGTTTGTCAACAACTGATGCGCTTTTTAAACTTGACAACTTTGTTCGTAGATTTATTGATATTAATTACAAAGTAATGGGTATTTTTCTAGACGTGCAAAAAGCCTTTGATTGCGTAAATCATGAGTTATTACTAAAAAAGCTCGAATATTCAGGTATTCGTGGAGTTGCGAATAATCTATTAAAATCTTTCTTAAGTGATAGAACTCAAATAGTTCAAATAAATGATTGTTATAGTAAAGCTAGAGGCATAACTTGTGGAGTTCCGCAGGGAACAGTCCTAGGCCCACTGTTGTTTATCTTTTTCATAAATGATTTATTGAATATAAATATAAATAGTAATAAGGAGTTCATAAGTTTTGCTGATGATACGGCTATATTAATTTCTGAAACAACAGTCGACAGATTGTACTTTGAAGCAAATAATATTTTAAATAAAGTATATGCTTGGTTCTGTAAGAATAAGTTAAAGTTAAATTTACTAAAATCTAGATTTATTTGTTTTAATTTATCTTTTAATAATGTTTTACATGGACATAATTTAATTGTTCATTCTCTAAAATGTAATCCTAATTTAAATAGATGCGATTCAAAATGTATAAAGCTTGAAAAAGTAAATGAATTAAAATATCTTGGTTTAATAATTGATCATAAACTTAGATGGGATGGTCATGTAAATTATATAAATGGTATTTTACGAAAATTTTTCTATGTATTTAATGAAGCCAGGTATATATTAGATGTAAATTATAAAAGAGTTATTTATTTAGCTTTAGTTCAATCTATTTTTTCATATGGTGTATCCATATGGGGAGGTGCTTTTAATAGCATTATACATAAGCTAAATGTTACAATAAATGGTGTTATTAAATATTTACTAAATCTTCCTTTACTAACAAATACTATTTTAATTTATGAAAAACTCAATGTAAATAATTTTAAGGTTATTTATAACCAAGCTGTATTAGTAGACTTATTTAAACATAAACATTTAATACCTGTATCAAATCATGAACATAATACTAGATATAAGCAAAATGTTAACATACGTTTATTGAAGTGCCAAAAAGTTTTTAGGCAAAAAAGTGTATTTTATACGGGTCTTCATTTATGTCACTTGTTAAATATTAATATGAATCAGTTTGATAATTTAAAAACTTTCAAAACTTATCTTAGGCATATTGATTTGTCAAATTTAATATGATATTCTACAATTGTTTTATTCTTTATTAAATTACTATAATAGTGTATTAATGTGAACTATGGATTTATTTATATTATTTTTATTATTATTATATTATTTAAATTTATGTACATTCTTTAGATGATAGAACTCGCTCCCCCAACACAAGCTTTTCTTTTAGGGGGTGCCGCAATATGTTACTCATGGTATTTAAGTATATTTTATTGTATTATTTATGTTTGTTGCAATAAAGTTCATTATTAAGTTAAAAAAAAAAAAAAAAAAAAAAAAAAAAAAAAAAAAAAACCTTAATATATATATTTTTTTTTATTAAAACAATGCAATTAAATTCCCTTATTGTAGTGCATTGTTTTATTCAATGTATAATGGCAAAACAATTTTTGTATAACAACACAATCTTTATGGAAAATACTATAAAATAATTGAGTTTAAAATGTTTATAAACATTTATTGGAAAATTGTAATTATTTATTTTAATTAAATTTCTACTACCGTTTAAAAAAAAAAGGCGGAATCACTATGTCGTGTGGGTGTAATTTGGTGCTGTGCGCCACTGTTTCGGAATGTTTATATAGAAGTTGTATAATTGCTAACAAAAATAATGATTCTGAGTGAGATCAGTAACTCAAATAGAGAATAGGAAAATAAATAAATTAGTCACAAAGTTTAGTTTAGTTTTTTGATTTAAATAACGTGTGATAATTTCAAACCATTTGGACAATTATTTTAAGTTATTACGTTTTTAGTACCGATCAAATGCATAACGGAGCGTAATTTCATTGTTATAATCAAAATAACGCCGTTTTTCAATATTTTTTGTAGTACGCGTTCAGAATCTATTTTGGCGAATTTTTTTTTATTCATGTAGAAAATTTTGTTTTACATCACGTATTTCATTTTCAAATCTTAAACATCAAATTTGTTTGAGTTACGATTTTTCACCCAAAAATAGTCAAAGGTATGATAAATTTTCAAAAAATTTTCAACTTTAAACAACTAAATATAAAAATTGTGACTACGGATTATTGAATTTTTTTAGTAGCATGATATGTATTTACATGTTGGGAACCTTGTAATACATTTTCAAAATTTTTTGTGGAAAATTAAATTTTTTATCGAACAAAAATTAAAAAAAAAAAAAAAATGTAAATTTCAAAGTTTTGTACCTGGCTCAAAAATTTTCGAAATTTCTTGAAATTCGTATTAGATCTGTACACTACCAGTTTTATCATTGTGTAAAAGTTTCAGCTTATTCCGATCGCTACATTGTGGTACAAGTTTATGGCTAAAAATTTTAATCGACTGTGTCGGAAACACTTTTGCCTTAATTTTTGGATAGTTTTTTTATTGCTGCTGTTCTAATTTTTTCACGCTTAAATCTATAATATGACCCCTCAAAGTACCGTCTGTGATCCATACATGCGTATTGTTGGAGGCACCGACTTTAAAAATCGGAGAATTATCGGAGAAATTATATCGTTGTTACATTACGGTGGTAAAACAAACGAATAAAAATAAAAAAACAACACGCATCGTGTGAAAACCAATACATTCTTTATGTTACACTCAGAATGTAAAAATAAGGTTGTTCGTAAGAATATTTTAACTGCAGTTTATTTCAAAAGAAATATCGATTTATAAGCGAGATACAAAAAAAATGTAAGACCTATGAAAAAGAAAATGTGTACAATATTTTTTTTACGAAATTATCGTCGATTGTCGTCGTCGTCGTCGTCGTGGGCTTGATAATCGGTTTTGCCGCCCGTCTTGGACACGAGCTTAATGTCCTCGACAACCGGTCGGCTCACCGCTTTGCACATGTCGTAAACGGTGAGCGCGGCCACCGCGCAAGCGGTCAGACATTCCATCTCGACGCCGGTGCGGTCGGAGCCGACCGCCGTGGCCTTTATACGGACCAGGCGATTGGGCACGTCCAGCCGCGCGTCCACGGTCACTGCGTCTAGACGGACCTGGTGGCAAAGCGGTATCAACTGCCACGTCAGCTTGGCCGCGCAAACGCCAGCGAACTGAGCCACGGCCAGCACGTCGCCCTTCTTGCACGCGTCCTCCGCGATCAGCCTGGTCGCCGTCTCGTCCAGCCTGACCCGGGCCACAGCCGCGGACGTCCGACGCGCGTCCCGTTTTCCGGACACGTCCACCATGCGAGCACGTCCCGACCGCCCGTCCACGTGCGTCAAACGCGTCGGCGCGTCCAATCGGTTTTCAGCGATTCGTCGTCCGCGGTCGCAGCTGCTGCTGAGGCCACCGAACGTGCAGGCTTCGCGGACGACGGACGCCGTGGCCCGTTCCGGACGGCGTTCGACCTCGGCTGTAACACGTAGTGTAAAACCGTTTCTGTATAACAATTACGCGCGTTGGTTTACAACCCGACTCGTTCTGTCTGCAGTTTTGTCGCTGGTTTTTTTGGTCAATCAGTATAAATATGTATTGTGGTAATAGTTGTATGTGTATTCCTTTTTTAGGAATAAGAAAATACCTCAAACTCGCACACTCTTTTCGAGTTCAATACAAGACGTGGGTATAAATAAAAATATAAACGAGGAAAATTGTCTTTGAGTTTTAAATCGTGTCCTGCATACATGTCATATCAACCGCTATAATATTCAATGTTGGGTATATATATATATATATAACCGACGATAGTCAATGTTTCTAACGATAGTTGAATGGAAGTTAAAAAATAAAGAGCGGGTACTATACGAGACTACCTACTGACCGGACGAGTAGCTTGTTGGAGTATAGCGACGAGGTAACACGACTTTGAAGTTAGTTTTTACTGGTTTGGAAGATTCGGTGCGCGAGAAGTTTCGAGTTTTATACAAATATTGTAAGCTTACAAAAATAACGGTTCTGAGCGTGTTCAGCTTGTACATTTAATAAAAACATTGAGTGACAGTCGGAGTATTGATGAGTTTACGTTATTTTAAATGTGATTTCAAAATAAAAAAACAAACAGAAAGAAATAGGTACGTGCCTCCTATACATGCCAAAAATGTAAGAATAAAATAAAATGTTTTCACCTAACTGTGGAAACCACTCAAAAAGAGTGACTTAAAAATGGTATTACCTCAGAAAAAAATGCAATAAAACATAAAAGAAATGTGATAGATTTATAAGTAGGTAGGTGGTACCTACATCATCAACCCCATTCAATTGTAAGGTAAAAAAAAAAAAACTGTTCAGGCAGTCGTGGGACTGCCGATAGAAGTGAAAACGGAACTATTAAGTTAAGACTAATTGAAATTATATGCAAAAATTATATGAAATTTTTTATGTTTTATTTATTAGTTACATATGATGGGTTAAACAAATCATGAACAAAATATAAATACAAACTGGTTGAAATAATAATTAATATACAATTATCTTAATTATACATATTATTTATATTTACACGAATTTCAATGAATTCAAGATTGAACACTATTTTCATTATTTACATCATTGTCATCATTAATTTCGACAATACTTAGATTATCTGTTCGTTCAATCATTTCATTGTATTCTAAAAAAGATACAATAGGTTTATGGTAACTGAAATAAGAAATAAAAATGTTTGATTGAAATTTATCTAAATATCGTGTAAAAACAGCATCGATAGTCGTTTTATACTTTGTTGTACTGACTTTTCGATCATTAGACATAGTCAAACCTAATGTTTCATTCAAAAATTCAATTAATGATAAATTTTTGTCATCTGCGAAGTTAATATTAAAGTCTCCGCTTAATATCATAGGTATGTCGTCAAATTTTTCGCCAAATCTTTTTTCGAGTAATTCAGAACCTTCTTTTGTGTAAATCATTAAATTTTCGAATAAAAATTGTTCTATCTGTTTCATAGATTTTCCAGGAGATATATAAACAGCAACCATTAAAATGTATTGTCCATTTTCAGAATTGCAACGAGCAACGCATATTTCGCCTATGTCTGAAACATTAACACCAAACCCTCTAGTAAATTTAGTGTGGATGTTCATGTATGAAGTGACAATGTGTGATGTATCTTGTGTATGTTGATAAATAGCTACTCCTGCTGCTGGAACTTCAGGCCTTTTATAACTTGCAACAAAATTGAAATCTGGAATATGAATTGGTTCTTCATTTTTCATACGAGTTTCTGACAAAAGTAAAACATTTGATTTTAAAATATGATAAAATATCAAATACCGCACGGAGTAATTGAACGTTCTATGTTTAGAATTTTTGCTGAAAATGGTCCGAGAACTCCGAAAGTCGTGCTCGCGTATGAAGAATATTAATTTCAATAACGTGTAAAAAAAATGTCGAACCAAAATAACACGACCTCGTAATATACGGTTTTATCAATACTTTTTTGTACATTTTCAGAAACTACTGGCGGGAGTTTATGGAAATTTTTTGATTCACATAGAAAATTTCAATTTACATAACAAAGGCATGACCAATTTTCGTTAATTTTCCAACGGCTAAAAATAAAAATTGTGACAACGGGTTATCGAAATTTTTTAATAGCAAATGTGAAATGTATATTTACGCGTTGGCCACCTTGTGTTTCGAAACAGTTGGTGAAAATTTTGATTTTTTATCGAATAAAAACATTATAAAAAAAAAAAAAAGTGAACAAAATTATACTTATCCAAAAAGCGCCCAACGCGCACATAATACAGTCAGAAATAGTCGATGTATTAGTGTATACGTGTACACAGGCTACTGTGTGCTAGTCATGGTTACTGTGGTTACTGTGGTTACTGTTACCGTGGTTACTGTGGCTACGCGTGCGCTAGTCTGGCTCTCCATAGCTATAGATATACTATTATCATTAGCATGTCGGTGACGCGAACCGAGGATTTTACCCTCTACCAAAACGCTCAAAGCGCCTAAAGAAGTTTTCACTTCAAAAAAAAAAAAAAGTGTTTCTCACTTATAATATTCTTAATTTGTTTCGCTATGAAACGGTTCGTTAAATTAAAAACTATACCAAATTTTATTTGTGTAAAATTCAATTGGTTGAAGAACATACACGACTTTTGTGTTTCCAACTACTTCCTCTCAATATATATAATCGTGTATACCTATCAACTGTATCAATAACCATTTTTAGCCAAAACACTGCAATTAAAACGTTCATTTGAAAAACTATATTAATTATCTACATTATGACGTATTGTATATACCTATCGATACGGCACGGACTCACACTTATCCGCCGATCAAAACCATCGGGCGATTTGGCATGTGAGGCAGATTTTTCATTCCTAAAAAAACGTTAGTAAAAATATCGTTATTGCAAAATAATTCGGATAACTGCAGTAGTAGGTATACTTAATTAGCTTATATAGGTACCTATGTTACGTGGTATCTAACAAACCCCTGTATCAATAAAAAACAAACTGCAGGGTACAAAACCAAATAAAATCGCTTATTTCTTTTGAGAACAAAATAGGAAGAATTTTTAATTCAATCTCTATATCTAGCTGGTAATATACACAGACTTCTATGTAGGTACTTTTGGTAAGTATAGAAGTCTGTGGTACCTAATTGCATATGTATGGTTGTACCTAAAGGTTACATTAAATCGTTGATTACGGATGAAATACAAGTTTAATACTTAGATATAAGTAGTACGTACGTAACCGATTTGTATTTTGCGTTCCAAAACAATTTAATATTTATTTCTTCATTCGTTCTTAAAAAAACGTTATACTGGATTTGAGACAGGACTATATAATTTTTGTTTCACAGAACATTGCATTATTTTAGGCATAAATATTACACTAAATTTAATAAACCCGAAATCACAAAAATGATACACTTTTTATTGCGTATACGTATTTCAACAACTATGTTGTCATCTTCAGCGCGAATCAACGACAACGACAACGTCGTTGATTCGCGCTGAAAATGACAACTTAGTTGTTGAAATACGTATACGCAATAAAAAGTGTATCATTTTTGTGATTTCGGGTTTATTAAATTTAGTATAAACAGTCACAAGCGCTCAAATTTTAATTTTAGTATAAATATTACACCTTTGTTATTCTTTTTAATTGTACATTTTTTAACCTAACCAACAATTACCACCTATACCTAAAATGTTATCGACGTCAGGTCACGCGAGGACCGCGGAGCACTTACAAACTATACAAATTCGGTCGATCCGATCTTTGTTTAAACACGACACTGATCGCTTAATGCTGATTATCCACCCCTTTATACAGTGATCAACGTTGTATTGATAAACGATATTTTAATTAGGTAATTTAAAACTATTTACTTACCAGCGTGTTTCCGTTTTTTGTTTTTCACCGCGTCCGAAATGATGTCCAGCAGTTTTTCATCCGAAGCGCCCTCCCGAATCGGACTCCTAAACCAAACCATAATAATAATAATATAACAGTGTCGTTTTAGCGTTTAAACAATATCGTATTGATTGCATACGTTCAGCTTGAAAACATACACCTAATATTTTGTGAGTATACTCACTAAGATCAATAACCAGACCAATAATAATCATTGGCTTGCTATTATTAAATACCCGATTGAAATTGTTTACTTAAAAGTGAAAAATGAACCATCACATCGAATATATTAGGAAGGCCGTAAAACGTTTCCGAAATTACCTCAGATCGATCTCGTCGTTTTGAAACAAACAAGTCTTCAGGTTTCCGTCGGCCGTCAATCGCAGTCGATTGCAGCCATCGCAGTAATCATCAGTCATTGATGATATGAAACCAACGCGACCAGTAAAGCCTGGCACTCGATACATCTATATAGAGCGTAATGTATTGAAATGTATTCGGTTTTTTTAAAACTTTAAAAATGTTTGATGACATTATGTTTTTATGAAAAATAATCGTTAGATACAATTTATTTTCTAAACTAAGTTATTTAGAAACCATGTAATTTTATCATTCATTAATTTTAGTTATATATTATAATATGATAATGATTAATTAACGACTAGGTATTATAAATTTTATATACTTTAAATTGTTTTAAAACTGTATATACAACGGCAATTAAGTTACCTAACATAACAAGCCTTCTGCAATGTGCACATACATTTTTTATCGATTTTCGACTAAATGCCTGTTTAGCTTTAATGTTTCAACCACAGTTATCATTCGTAAAATGTAAATAATTAGTAAACACATTTTTAAAATAAACACCGTATAAATATAATATTAACACAGCGAATAAAAAAATCATAGTTTTTACTTATTGTTGACTAATTTATACTATTTTACATTATTTCCATAATGTACAACAAAAATGTATTTTTATAGTTCACACCGAAATAGTTGTTAAGTAGTAAGAAGGAACTTAATACCAAAATGGCCGACCTTGTTCACAATATTCCTATATTTTAAATTAGTTTTGTACATAAATTAGAATTACATTTACCTTCGAAGTAGAGTTTTGGTTGTCCTCTTCACACGGCTTGAAATTTGGATACGTTTTTACAATCTCACGAATGGCTTCTCTATAAGGAACCATTCGTTGTTCGTCCCATTCGTTCATCGAAAACGGCATGAACTCGATAAATCGATAATCTATTGCCCGGTCTCTCGTCATTTGCACAAAGTCGGATAGTTCGTTAAAGTTTACTCCTCTCATCAACACGCAGTTCACCTAAATAGAGTACAGACTATTATTTAAATTATCAGTCTAAACTACGTATGTCTGACCAACTTACAGGTACCAAACTTATTTTTAGTGCAATTTTTCCAATTCAAAAACCGTACTTATCATTTAATTTTACAATCCGGTATATAGCCTACACGGTTTTAAACTTAAGATCTGATTCATAAAATATTTACAAAAACCATACTTGCCACAGGCGGCACGTTTGAGGTAAATGCGATTGAAATCCCCCTATCATTATAAAGCGCACGGGGTATGGCCTCCGCTGTTCCTACCAATCAAAGATGGTGCTCAACTCACATTTTTAAAATACTAACACAAATGTAGGTGATGGTGATGCCCGGTGCGGGGTGGTCAATTGAAAATGCTAAGCCCCCTAAAATGTATTTTGATTGCCCCCACTACAGATTCGCACGTATAATAATATAATATTATTATTGTTCAAATCGTTGTGGTGTGATTTTTTATTTTTATTCCTGTTAACTCACCTTAACCTTAGCGAAACCCAACTGCAACGCCAAATCGATGCCCGCCAACACCCTGTTCAGCAAGCGTCCGTCTCTTCTCGTAATATTCCCGTACGTGCTCTCTTTCAACGTGTCCAGACTGACGTTTAGCGCGTTCAAGCCGGCTCGCTGGAGGCCCGTCAGAAGTTTCGTCAAGGTCAGCCCGTTCGTGGTCATGGCGATCGTTTCGAGCTGCTCGATGCCTGCGAAAGATTCTGTAAACACCGAACGCGTCTTTCGATAAATTATCGACACGTAAAATCAACGATAAAAAACAAAAAAAAAAATATTTTCAAACTTGCCTACTATTTGAACAATATCTTTTTTTACTGTTGGTTCTCCTCCCGTGATTCGAATTTTGTTCACTCCTTGTTTGGCGAATAATGAAACCACACGTGTTAATTCATCATTCGTAAGTAGACTTGACTGTTTTGAAAGTTTTGTACCTTTGAGCGGCATACAATATTTGCCTAAAATTGTGTATAGGTAGTTCATTATTAGTTCATTATTTTTAACACTTACAAGCGCAGTAATGCTAAAAGGTAAAAAAAAAAAAAAAACAAACTCTTATTCAATAAATCATTAATTGAACTGATTTTTACTCCATATGTTAAATAAGCAACATTTTATGCACACAGTATCCATAATTATTAATTATATAGTACTGATATGGGTTCAAATACATGTATGTTAATATAAATATAAAATGCTGTCATCTATTTTTAATCCTAAGTTTTAACAAACTATAGAATTTCCAAAAATAACACTTCATAATCGCCTATATTCGAACTTGTTCCTCTTTAAAAACCCGTTTAAAATCATTTTTAATAATAAATTTAATCTTAACAGTTGCTACGTATACCAAAGTCAACATAGGTATCTAAAAGCATTGATTATGAATTATAATTATATTCATAATCAATATGTTAATAGTTATTTTACTGATCGAATCCGATTATATTCTGGACAAGATATTATATTACTTTTACGCGTTGTAGTGATTTTATAGTAGATAATTATAAATAATTTACTAAAATATTGTGATTTGCATTCAAATTATGACAAAAATCCAAGTATATCAGAAAATCTTATTAAAATAACTTTCGCAGTAATGTATTGTGTTTACTCATTTATAAAATCTGTGAGTGCAGCAGTTCTTCCAGTTGTCATGTTTTTAAAAATATTTTTGAGTGTGTTTAAGTATGAATTCGATTTGTTTACTTACATCTAAGATTGCAACGTTCGGTCAATGATACTCTGAGATAATTATGTTTTCTGCCAAAAGTGTCTATCAAAACATTTGACGACGATAACTTCTGAAAACATTAAAATAATATTTAACTACTCGTATAGATACTGGAATAATTAAGAACATATTGATAAACTCAATCTAGTAAGTAACGTTGCCCGAGTTAACTATATTATTATTTATTTATCAAAAACCGACGTAAAAGTAGTATAAATCGAACAAAAAGTCTATAAGGGACTTGAAAACTTCCTTAAAAACGTTTATGCAAAGGCAGAAAACTTCATTGTGAATCGCGTACGTTTGGTTCCTAAAAATGTGCGTATATTTATATGGTTATCGGATTCCTGACTTATTTTAAGGTTTTTTTTTTTATGTGTCATCAGTTCATATTTGGCATTCCCTCTCCAACGTCACCACACTCCCTCCACGTTGGTCCGACTATAAGAACGGTTGTAGATACTGTCAACATTTGTAAAAATAGAAAACTATTTAAAAAAAAAGAGACACCTACTATGAACTTAAATTAATAATAAAATCAGAGTATTTTTTTTTTTTTTTATGAAAAATTATTCGAATTAAAATTAAAACTGTCTTTTCTAAATTCCCTAACAATTAGGTAAACCCAATAAACAAATTATAAAAAAAAAATAGTACTTAAACACGGATAATTTTATCGCAGTCTCGCACTTGCAGCTGTCAAAAGTATCAAGTGAGGTTATTCATCGGACGCTAAGGTGAAAAAACGATTCCTACGTGATCCAAGTTGTTTTTAGTTTTGATTGGTATGTTGCAGCAATTTAAAATAAATACTTAATGAAAACGATAAAGGGCTAGACAGACATGATACGACCGACTTTGATAACACCAAACATGTCGATGTGGTGTACCTGCAGTGTGTCTTTGAGCTTAGATGATAGTGTAGACAATTTGTTGCCCAAAGTGTTTAGTCAAACATAATAAAAAACGAAACACGCCCTTCTTTACAAACACCAATGGTTGCAAGTATGTCACTATATTGTATCGAGAACGATTGCCAAATTTTACCTAATTTTTTTACCTTATGGAGGACCTCGTAAAATATAGGTGAAATAAGTTGTAACAGTAATAAATACAAAAAACTATCATTGTTTGAAAATATTTGTATTGTCTCAATGCAAACGTCTTATTGTTTAAACATCGGTTTTTGTTTTGCAAGCTTGCGTTCGACTTCGGTGAATTCCGAATTAGGAAACACCGCAATGTTTAAGTACGTATATTATTGTCATAGGCATACTCACTTTTGTCGAAATTGATTTGATGGACCAAAAATTGTTTCCACTCACTGAACGTGACAACATCATCGTGGCGTGTAAAATAAAAAAAAAATAATATTTTTTAATACGATTTGTGTACGTTTTCGACACGTCTGGTGTGCACAGAGAACCGTGTCACACTACACAACCGGTTAGAAAATATGACGTATAGGCAAGCTGAAATCGGGCTTCTCGACATTATTGATCTCCGGCAAGCTTATCGCGGCAGCACACGAAATTATAAGGCCTCTGTTTGCCCACCGTTATTCGTATAATCATTATACACTCTATAAGTAGTCTACAGTAACAATAATCTCGAGTCATTACTTATAATACGAAAATCCAATGCATTTGCGTTCAATAGTAATTATATTAAGGCATAATTACAGTCATTTACTGTTTGGTAAATGTTGTATGTTATTATTATACAATACGACCGACCACCATGTGGTGCAAACCGTCTGAAATGAAAAGAGGAGAAAAACGCATTTTTTAAGCCCACCCACGTACACAATAGTTAAAACCTATATTTTAACCTATTATAGTTAAAATTTGTTACAACAGATATTTTCCTGTTTTTCCCCTCAAAAACAAGCCTTCGAAAAAAAAAAAAACTCTCAAGCCTTGTAGAACAAAGCAGATTTAAATTTTTTTTTTTTTTTTAAATTAAGAAAATTTTTTATGCATTGGATTTCGATTTTTCAAGTTCTATAGTTTTTAAATTCACAATAAATAGTTTTAGCGTGTTTTTATAAATTTTTTATGTAACTATGCATTTTTGGAGAGTTTTTGGCAGTAAAATCAAAGTTCACTATGCAAACCGTCTTCTTCTTTTCATTGAAAAAACCAAATTATTTGATTACGTTGATTCTTCGAGATAGGAAAACTTTTCTCGCAAATTAAATTTTGTCCATTCAAACCGAAATACAAAATAAATTATTTGTAAGATGTACCTATTTAAAAGAGAGGTTTTTACGAGACACGATACTTATTATAATAATATAATAATGTATTATATGCACAGAAAATAATGCTTTCAAAATTTTTTGATTGGTTGACCATCTCCTAAATACCTAAGAGTTTATGGTTTGAATTCTGAACGGAGCGAGGAATGTATTGATTTTATGGTGGTACTTAGAAATTTCTTAAATGAAAATTTCTGATGATCAAAGATTTTGAAACTTCCAAAAAATTTTTGGTTTGCTATATTATTTATCATTTTTCCGTTAATTTTGATTTTTGAAAACTGCTGCACTATGTTAACCGCACAACTTATCTGCCTATCTGCAGAAGCCCCTGAATTAAAAAAAAAAAATACAAATCATGACCTATTTCAGGGGGTAAGATTTTATACAAATTAACCCCCTTTCAAATTTAATTTTGGTTTCCAAACTATGTTTATGAGTTATGCCACCCTTTTAAGTCAGATTAATAACCACCTGCTTAAATTGCACAAGTGTTGCCTGCAGATTACATTTTCTGAATACCGGGTCATTATTTTCAACATAACTTAATCTATTTTTTTTTTCATTTAGAAATGATAATAAAATATCATTTTTTTTTTAAATTCTGTCATTGAATAGTTTTACAATAAATAAAACCAATGACATAAAAAAGTACGGAAAGAAAAACTAAAACTATTTGTATTAGACATTCATTATCTATAATCCTATTGTAAATATAAAAGTGTTATGCAACTATATCCTGTATAGTTTTATAGCAAATTATATGAACCTGCAGACAAAAATGTAATAAAATTCATGTCTACCTAAAAAATAATATGATTACATTTTGTAATAAAAACCTGTTCTAGATAAAACCATTAAGTATCAGACAAATATGTTATCCGCCGATACTGCGTAAATTCGGAGTCTAGACGAATGACAATCAGATTTTTTTTTTAAATGCACTGCAATCCGATTATTTTTTGTACAAAAACAATTACAAATAAAGTTGCAGGTTGGCATAAAAAAATAACAAAAGATCCGAAAATTCAAAAATAGTCAGAATGACTTTAAAATTTCGCACGTCGTTAAGATGAGTATAAAACAATAATATACAATTCCTTGAAATTTTGTATAATTTATAACTATCATAAACTTTGAAATGTATTACTTGACGAGTACCTCACCTCATTTGACTCACTCAACCCGCTCAAAATCGTAATTTTCGTAAACAACCCCCATTCACTTACAGACTTATCAATGTATTCTAATATAGTCATAAACGTAATATCTACATTTTAACTACAGAAACATTGTCCACCACAACTATCAATATTTTTAAAAATAAACGACGATAGTCGCTTTATTCCTTTATCTCCTTAAATTTATTTCTATTCATCGTAAAATCATTCTGTGTAAAGATACATTATTTGTTATAGGTATACTTTGTTAGATATAATATAGGTTTAAGATTTCATAGATTAAATTGATTGATCTTTTATATTGTTAGATAGACGCATAAACCTACCTACAAAGATGAAAGTCAACAATTTGCAATTTGTGCGAGAAAGTGATTATTACCTCTTAACAAATAAATTCTAACTAACCACAAAAAAAAAATAAAGTATTTTTACGCTGTTATCTAATAGATGTTTTGTAGACAATACAATAACGCTAAACACTAGTCCATTATACTAATTATTATTGATACAATATTCTATAAATATGTCGTTTTAATGATGATTACAATTTTATACATAGTTTATACAATTATTTTAATGATGCACGTGAAATATAATATGTGTTTAATAATAAGCAAAAACAGTTCTGTGTAAACCAAGAAAAGTGTGAATTGTATTTGATAGGTATCTCATTTTTTGTAACTAACTATGACGTCATGCTTATAACTAAAAACAATATGAATTCTATTAAAAAAACTAAAACACTAAGCATTCTAAAAGATACATGCAATGGAAAAAAAAATATTTTCAAAATGTGAACTTACATAACATCGTCGTAGTATAATTGTGTGAACAACAATAATAGTTAATAAAATAATAGTAGTTTACTTGTAAATGTATAAACATAAATAGGTATATTTATATATATAAATATATATATAAGAAAAATAAAAGAAAACTGTTCAATAGATTAATAAGCTGGGCGTAAATAATATAATAAAAATACCCATATCTACAGATTTAAAAACTAAAATGCAAGCTAGGAATGTTTGAAATGCTATAATATACCGTTCAGTAGAATTATATAAACTATATCACTATTATAAATGGTTTTAATAACTATTACAATATGTTTTGACGTATTCAAAACACCTTCGTGATATCCTTATACGATATACTTTTACGTCCGTTCTTCAATAACTAAGTTGATTCCATTGGTAGCATTCAATACAATCTCGGCGACGAGGCCTAATTTCTCTTCTGAGTCGAGAGATCGGATTTTATATGATTTTATTATTGTGGCAACTGCTGTTTTCAGTAAAATCATCGCGAATTTCTGTCCTAAAATAATTCAACGAATAAATTCACAAAATATCGAACATGTTCAAGGAATAAAAAAAAGTTATCAGACCGCAACAATTAAGTAGGTACACATAAAAAAAACGAAGTAGCTATAGCGGTATGTTTGAAGTAGGTGACAGTTGTTGATGGGCCAATGGTTTAAATTGTTTTACAATATTTAATATTAAATTTAGTAACAATGATAAATAATTTCTTACCAAAAATAACGTTTCTGACTTCTGAGTGAGCTCAATTAAATTAGGTAATAATATTTTAACAACAATTTATAATATATAATGACAATACGTGATTCTCTTTATGAAATATAGTATCTGTTTAATGTATTCTATGAATGTCTTAAAGATTTTTGTTTTAAATTATTTTATAACGGTTCAAGATTAACTATACATTAATACTATTTTTAATAATCATATTATGGAAAGTTTTCGCTTACCAATGCAATTTCTAGGTCCTGCGCTGAATGGTATAAAAGCATAAGTATGTCGATCACTATTTTGATCTTTTAAAAACCTGTCCGGATCAAATTTATCTGGATTTTTAAAATACTTGCTATTTCTATGTAAAGCAAACACATTGATGAAGATTGATGTTCCTGGCAAAATTGTGTGTTCACCTGTAAAAATTAGTTTAGCATAGATTGCTTTGTTAAGTTTAATGCATTTAAATGTAATTTTATTAACTATTGTGTGTATAAATTTATCATTCTTGGATCAACATACAATTAAGTAATAATGAAGTATTATGGCGGGTAGTAAACACTGAATTATTATATTGAACAACATAATAAAAACATATTGTTATAGAATTATTGTGGAAAACGGAAAATTGAGGCCCCAAAACCATCGATTAGCCATAAATGAATTAGCGTGCAGTTTCCGAAAAGAGTCGATAAAAATGATAAATAAGACCAAACAATTTTTTCCCAGATACCTAATATTCATAATGTATTTAAATATTTTTCTTTAAGACCGAAATTCTGTTTATTAGGTACATTTTTTCTTTTAAATTATTGTATTTAGTTCTAATAGTTCGATCAAATCAAATGTAACACGTTTAAAGTTTATTGAGTAGTACTGAGAATAATGTCATTTTTCGTTGTTGAATGATTCTGATAGTTTAGTTCATTTTAAACTTGATAAGTAAATACATCTGCGTCTTAATTTGTTGTCTGACGTTACAGACTTTTCTGAGCATAAATTATCTAGATGTAAATTGGTAGTTTACTTCCTGAATTGTATTACACGAAAATATGTTTGACTACAAATTGAGACAGAAAAACAGATATTATATCTATGAATAAAATGTTAATAACGAAAATGCATCCGTTGATGAATTTGTAAAAACAATAGGTGTAAAAGTTTTCAGTCAATAACATTAAAAATGTAACAAGTCACTAAACTCCTAAATAAAATATGTTTGATGACATTCAGAACTTGTATACGTTTTTATGAATTAAATATGTGTCACGAATAACTAAAATAACAAACTCACATCAAATGTTTAGGTAAAAAGTAATTAGTAAAGTAAAATTAATTAGGTATCATTCAATATTATTTTTAAAAATATGTACAATACTTTACCTAATTTGAATGGTTTGTAAATCTGTCTGCCGATAAATGGAACGGGCGTATAAAGTCGTTGAACCTCTTTAATAGTCCTATCTAAGAAATCTAGACTATGTAAATCATTTACAGACAGTGTTTGTTCACTAAAATTTGGAAGTTTTTGGTTTAATTCTTCCAGTATTCGATCTTGTGCCTCCGGATGTTTACCCAAAACATACAATATCCAAGATAGCGTGACTGAACTAGTATCAACTCCCTGAAAAAAAAAAAAACAAATTGTTAAAAAATAATTATTATATAGGTAGTTAGTAATAACTAACTAAATGAATATTATAGAACTAAACTATTGCTATGAATTAAAAAAGTTAAGTTTACCGCGAACATGAAAGTATTGACTTCGTCTTGAATATCTTCATCACTCAATATTTTTCCGCCTTCCGATTTTTCAAGCAATAAATCCAATAATGCTTTGTTGTACTTCTTATCTAAATCAATTATATTAACTGTCATTAAAAAACATATAACAAAAAGAAGACCTAAAACGGTTGAGGTTATGTATATCTTTACTTGGAATTTCATTTTTATTCGCGTCTTTCATGTGATTGTTGAGCAATTTTAAATTGTCTTTTCTCTCTTTAATTACCTATGAAAAAACAATTGTCACATATTATATAGTCTAGTCCGTTGTTACAAATTGATAGTTATTTATCACTGTATTACCTTTCTTGATAGTGCATGTATAATATCTATACATGCTTCTTGTCTTTTACTAAGTGATGTTAAATTGAACAGCCAACTTGGTTTTAACCAAGGTGTTATGAATCTTTTTTGCATTATTTCCGTAAGCCTACAAAAAAAAAAAAATTTTAAAAAATTTAAACAATCAAACTGAACGATTGACAATTTTTAAAAATGTTTCGTTTCTTTGACTTGTCTGTTTATACTTCATAAGCCGGTCAGTGACTATGTATTATACGCGCCAGGCATAGAATGAGTTATAATATAGTTAATAATAGGTCCACAATAATTTCATAATGATTTCAACCGCATAGTAACTGGAGCACCCTGGTATCTCTCTAATCATTCAATCAACTCCGACCTTAAAATTTGTTCAGTCAATGAAGCTGCTACTCTTTATCACAAACGCTTCAACTCAAAACTTCAATCCAACCCCCCCAACCAGTTCATCAAGGATCTAGCCCTACCAACATTACCTGAAAATCCAACCAGACGTCTGAAGCGGAACTGGTGCCGCGACTTAAAAAATCAATAAACTAAAAAAAATTTTATAAACTGTAAGAACTGTATAAACTGTAAACATTGTAAAAACTGTTAATTCTATTTGTAAATTTAAAACCACCAGTTGTCCCTAATGAGAGACTTCCTATCATGCTATTATCATTCCCAGTTTCTCTACCCGCCCATTATTATTGCTCATTGTACAAACATGTATAGTTTGTAATATTTTCAAAATAAAGTCATATATTTTCAAAAAAATATAAATAGACAAAACGACAAAAGTTGTAAATTTACAAATTTTGATTTTGTTTTTTTTTTTTTTCAAGAAAAATACTCACTCATCTAGGGCTTTAACGTATTCAATTTGTGAGTTTTCTTGAGAGTTGATCTCATAGCCCATCGCTGTGTCGCCAATAATATCGAGGGCGGCTAATTTTAAGTATGGCTTTACATCAAATCCGTTAGTGTTACCGAGTTCTTTTGTTAACATTTTCACTAATTTTTTACACTGTCTTTGGATCGGTGGCAAAAAATCCTCGAGAATATTGTAATGGAATGTCGGAGTCAGTAGTTTTCTTCTTGAGTGCCATTTTTCTCCTGTACAAAGCGATTTAATAGAGTTAGGTATAATATTAGGTATTTCATACGTCTCGAGCACTTAAAGAAAAAAACGGGTTTGTTTGAAAAAATATTATACTAGGTATTTGTCCTATTTGATGTGTTTCCGTTAAGATTTTATTTTACTACAAATTGATAAAAACAATATATTTTGAGTCGATTTGTGTTACGTTTTGAAATAATATCTGTATCGTCATACAGACAAAGTTTGAACTACGCTTTATAAACGATTCAATTTCGAAACTTAATTATTATAAAACTTAATAATTTATAAATTTAAATAATCGATATTCTGCACGTTTTGTTTAATAAAACTGTTGAGTGTGCTGTACTTAGAATCGTAATTTTTATTTTAAGCTTAGTAATATATTACATAAAACATCAAACTACACGCCCACTCCGAAACAAACCGAAACAGTGGCCAATATAATCCACGACTTGTTACAACATTTTTAAGATCACCCTTGTTTTTAAACAAGACCTGAAACGCGTTTTCCCCAAAGTTCACCAGTCATTTCGTCTTGTGTCATTTCTCTCAGAATCGTGTACCTTATATTTTCATTTTTATCGTCCGTATTGTTGTTACGTTCAACGCAGTAACCACTTACAGCGTAGTATTATTGCACTTATTTTTATTACAATATTGTATATCAACTGCAGTGCAAACTGCAGTCTTGTGTCTAGACGGAGCGTCTTACTTGCAACGGGTCAAGGACATAATATAACGTGCAATATAATAATAATAAATTCACTTCCGACTTACTCGTAATGTTTATGTAAAATGTATAAGCTGTAAGATGCAGTTAATTATTATTGTAGAAACGAATCTAAACACTGTATACAGACCAATTAATACTAAACAAATTGAACCGATAACGCACTGATTACTGCATACTATATTATATCGTGTCACTCGCGCAGTCATTGACCGCAAAGTTTTGGGGGGAGATTAACGCCAATACTATATTGGCCCAGAAAAATCATAATTTTTTTTTTTTCAAATAATATATGCTGTGTACCTTCGCTGTATTCCTTCAGTAATAAGTTATAATTTGAGCCCACATTGAATAAATAACTACACTATAGTATTGACGTATCTGTAGTGATTTTATTCTTGTTAAGTCACATTTCAAACATAACGAACGTTTTTGACAGCCCAAATTCTATATAACTTATGACACCTTGAAACTATTTTTAGTTTTATTTAGTTTTTGTAAAAATATACGAATAATTCTTGCGTTTAACGTAAAAGATTGTATAGTTGAAGTGTATCGCGTAAACGCAGTATATACAAACATAATTTACCTGAACTGGTCACTAATCCGGTACCAATAAATGGAAGCAGTAGGTCATATTCTAAATTTTTGTTAAGGTGTGTTGAAGAATTCAAAATTTGCTAAAACAAAAACAAAAATCCAAGATGCAATTATTAATGTATGTTAGTATTGTTTTCAAAAATATATAAAAATCTTTCATAAAAAATTTGGTCAGTTTTTTTTTTTTAATTTAATTTAGGATTTTATTTTTCTCGTTAATGTTTCTCGCTAAGAAATTTCAAAGTAGAATCGAGAGATCAGATTGAAACGTTTTTCATATGAGTTATTCTAAAAAGTATTTTAGTCACCATATTATTTTTTTAGGCTTCTGTTTCTGGGAAAATGATAACATCGTACTGTCGTATTAAACTTGAATATTAAAATATAATTAGGTACATTTGAAGAATATTTCAAAGAAAATAGTCGAAATGAAAAATTGTAAGCAATTAAGTTCTTTTTTTTATTGCTTACGAAAATAACGATTCTGGGTACGAACTCAGTTAACCTATAAAATTGAGACGTAACAGTATAATTTATTATTATTGAATTTGAGCTTAGAAATAGTTAAAAAGCGTGAAAACCGTTTAAAATTGTCATAATATTTAGAATCTCTCGAAACTTTTATCAGACCTGTATCTTAGGTAATATTATGTGAAAATTTTCGGTCATTTCAATCATTATTTTACAAAAAAAACTATGAACAAAAAACCACTTATTTACCTATTTTAGAATAAGACTCTGATCGTGTTCATATGGGCCAATGCGGGGATTGACATCATGTCGTTTATAAATTTATACTACATCGCCACTAACTCAAATATCAAAAATTATCATTTTAAAATATTACGCGCGTATTAAATGGCCGAACGACTTATGTTTTTTCAATTTGTACACCTATCGCATTAATTATACGTGAATATAGTAAATGACATCATAACTGTAGTTTTTGCTAAAATATTGTGTTAGCTTTTTGCGCCACGTGCGAGTTGTAACACTTAAAACAAGCAGTGCAATAAACGCTGAAGTGATGACGATAAGCTCAATTGATATACGAAACCAGCAAGGTCGTCGTCTGCAAAATGCACCCGTAAGCTAATGCTATGAAGTGTACAGCTCTTTTCGATTGACACGTGCAATCATTGAACTTATATATTATTGTAATCTGTTTAACAGCCGAAAATACTGAAGAACGCTATAAAAAAAAAAAAAAACACCGAGCAAACATATCCGCCGAAAATAAACGTTATTTTTAGTGACACCGAATTATTGAAATTTATTGGTTCCTACGATATTCAGTCAAATAACCTTACTCGAAGAGTTATTGTAAAAACATTTCATCATACGCGTTTTGATTCTGATCCACACGTGTATACCTGGTGCATCTTTTATATTTTATCTCATTTTTACTTAACGCTGTTCAAATGTATAGTGTATAATTGAATCAGTAGTTTAAACAATACTCTCTACTATTATATATTAAATAGTTGAAGTCGACAAAGTATCAAATTACGTGACATATTAGGAGTAGGTACATTAAAAAATTCTGGGTTGTATGGGAAGCTTGATATTGGAGTACCTATAGTGACTTTGCTTTGGGTGGATCACTGGTTTAGAATTTGTAGTTTGATGTAAGTATTGAATCGGCAAGCATCGTTTATGAGAATTATGATTCTAAACAAATTTTGCAGTGAGCCAACTAGTCCTACTTTTTAAAGTTTTATTTACTTGGCTCAAATTGTTTTGAAATTTTTTAAGACATTTTACGTTTATCCATAGCTACGACGTGTGATAATTTCAATTAAGTAACTCCAACAACGCTCGTGTGATAGCTATTCACAACGTTAAAAAAAAAAAAAAAATGTTCAGCCGTTCAAAACATTTTTGAATTTTTTTGTGCCTTTTGGTTCATTAAGTACTCAAAAAATAGTGAAAATTTTAAAAATGCTTCGAACGAAGTAATACCTATGGCCGAATTTCCAAAAAAATTGTGTGGTATCTAACGTATAGATTGGGGCACTCATTTATATGCAACATTCAAGTCGTTCGGCACACATTTTTCAAAAATGTTTTGATTTTTGCGTTTTTGAATTATAACTCAAGAAAAGCTTCAGCCAAAATACAATATTGTCCGTCCCATATCTTTTATGGTTTGACCAGGAAGTTCTTAAACTCTGGTCTTTTTGGGTTAGACCACTTCTTCAACCCAATAAAGTGTTTCCAGTAAAATTGTTTCTCATAACATATTCCTAAAATAAACATAGCTTATCAGTTAATCCAACATTCTTTGTATGTATTAAAAATATTTAAAATATCTCCAGTTTTACTTTTAAAACACAGTTCGCGTTCATTGTGTGTATTTGATTTGTGCATTATAAATTTGAGTTTAGAGTTTTTCAAATACCCGGATTTTACGTTTATTAATATTATACGTCATCAATTAACTAAACCAATACAAATTTATATTTAATTTCTAAATAGTCCCTAATCTTACGCCCATTGGTGTAAAACATGTGTATTAGTCAAAAATCACGTCCTAAAAGTAAGTAGTTATTAGCTACTTATTACTCTACACTAATCTTATATTCATACGTTAAATTAGTTTAAATCTCTCGATTATCTTCTGAAAATAAAAAAAACAGATAATTTATTTAGACTAAACAGCAGACAGTTCAGCAGATGGTAAAAAAATTATTTCAAAAATCGTCAAACCAGCGCAGTGCGCACGAATGAAGCCATCTCATTCGTTTAAAGTGAATAAAAAAACGTTAAAATTACTATTAAACATCCAGTTTTACTGTTTGTACCTTACACGCTTTAAATAAAATGGTCGAGTGTCGAATAAATAAATAATGTGCCCCAATAAGATTATACTTTTCATTGTTTTACTTTTACATTTTCAAATATTTTTCTACAAGAAATCGTTTGTATTTTACTCACTTGTATATGGTCGGCGTTCGCCATAGCTACAAACGGTCGAAGCCCAATCCATAGCTGATATGTATCTCCAAACTTATGATGCCATTCCAATAGCAATCTAAAGAAATCTATGTAAAAAAAATAACAATAATTACAATTTATGAAAGATGACTGTCTATATTGCGATTAATAGTTAACACAATTTGGTAAACAAAACATAGGTAAGCCTGACACGAAATTAGAGTAAGCAAATGAGTTATGGTACGCAAGATAGACGGTAATATATATATATATACCTATATCATTGATTAAATGTACATTTATAGTAAACATAGTAAATATACTTAGTTTACTATATATATATATATCAATGATATAGGTATATATAAATACATCCATTAGTTCCTTTAGTTAATAAATGCCGTTGCAGGCAGCTAATTAAAATAAAATGCTTTTCCTATGGACAGTAATGTAGGTACCTAAATAGTAATATCGGTCGAAAATGTTTTTATCATAAAATTTATAAGCTTCATATATTATGCATATGTTATTAAAGAATTAAGGGTACCTATATTTTTACTTGCTACAACAAGATGGATTTCAGTGAGTATAAAAAGTCTATTAATCATTATTGGTATACCGTACCTGTAAACTACAAACGCAAAAACTATGTTAGAATCTTTCATGTACGACGAATTTCACGTAGAAACAAAAATAATACTTATTCAAATCGAGTATTACCATCGAGCAACAAAGTAGTGTTGTCAATAAGGGCACTCAATTATTAAAATCTTATTAAAATTTGCAATTAATTTAATACTTTTTATTTATTATCTATAAAAGCGATGTTTTTGATTCTATAGTTTGTTTAACATTAATTTTATTGGGTATTCAAACAATTCTATTTGTAATGTTTAGCTCTTTATAATTGGTTCCTTCACTTTATTAGTGTAAATACTCGATGAGAACTCTCCCTTTTGGCACAAGTAATTTACATTTTGAAAGGGATTATTGATGATGTTTATTACTCGACACTCGTATAATCTTGTTCTTATAAATAAAAAATGGTACGGTTCCTCTTAAAAGTAAACAATACTCTGCGTGCACTCAAAAGTACAGAAGTAAAACAATTTCTATTTCCGATACTTATCATAGTGAGACTATACTTATGTTATTTAATTGTCGTTCTGTACGATATATATGAAAAAAGGGAGTGAAAAAATTTGGGATCGGGGGCAGGGGAGTTCGTCGGAGTTACAATTTTGGTTGTAATTTTACAGGCGCAATTTGAATATTAACATTTTTGGGGGGTCTAGTTTGTATTTAGCCGCGCTACGTGTGTTTACTTAAAAATTTCGGGGCTTACGACTAAGCACGGTCGCTAATCCCCCTCTAGCCCCCGAAAATCGCGCCACCGTTGATATATTCATACACTAAACCCCTATGTGCACAAACTATAAGCGATGGGTACACGCAAATTTAAACGTTCTGAGCGGGATCAGCGAGTCAAAACTCGAAAACACTTAACGAGCGATCTAAAATGTTTAATCGGCTCTTTTCGCATTTTAACGACGAATTCGTCCGTTCCGATAACTCGCGGAATTGATCATCACGACAGCGCGTTAGCTCTGCCCGCATCTTAACACAATAAAATATAACATAATAATATATGGGTCATCATAATGTGGTCCGTAACGCGTAATATTATTGTACTGCATGTATACGACGAACGCGTAAACGTCAACACGGGACCGTTTTTTTTTTTAGTAAAAAACGAACGGATCGCCAAAATACAATAACAATTCGCGATTGTTACAAAATACGATATGATATAAACTATTATAATATGCGTATAACCGTACCAAAACAATATTTGTTTTTTTTTTCTTTTCTCTGTTCGTCGCCAAAAAACTCGGCAGTTTGTACAGGAAAAACGATACGCTGCGCACGAGCGCGTAAAAACGCCGAACCGAAATAAAAAAAAAAATTTTATTATGCGTTCGCGCGTGCTGCAGTAAGCCGGCCCGGTGGCCAGGAAATCGGAGGCGTCGATTTATACAGAATTCTCGGAAACGCTACGAATCGCAGTGCATACGAACCGACGGCCGCTTGCGGAATCAGTTCGCAGTGCCGAAACAATGGTCGCGCGGAACTGTGCGATTCTTTGCGCGATGGTCTTGCCGACCACCGCGGTGCTGATGGTCGCGGCGCACTCGGACGCCGCGAAAAACGTCGTGGCCGGCGGCCCGCGGGACGACGTGGACGGCGGCGGACGAAGGGACGCGGGACGGACGACAGCGGAGCGACCGCGGGATCGGCGGTGCGAGGCGCCGCCTTTGCAGATATTCAGCGACGACGACGACGAGTCCTCCGAATTCGCGTTGGACCGGGCGTACGCGGGCTGGACGGCGGGCCGTTGGTACCGGATGCGCCCGATGGCGTATGTCGACAACTCGGCGGGACGGTACCGGCGAGTGGGGCCTGTGACGTTCGCGCGACGCCGGAGACCAACTGTCGTTCGGGTGTTTGACGGGCCGGGACGCGGGCCCACGGCCGCTGCAGACGCCGCCGGTCCGCAGCAGTACTACGATGTGCCGCGGCGGCCGACGGCCGTCGGCTGGCCGTACGCCGGCGGCCAAAACGCGTTGGCCGCAAACGACGGCGAGTGGACGGCCGACGACGTCCGGCGGCTACTGCAACGCGTGTTCGCGGACGGCGTGGCGGCTGGCGAGGCGGCCCAGAGAGACCGGAAACCGACGGCCAGACGATAGAAGAGTACGCGCGTTTGGAGAGTAGACGTGTAGGTACCCCAACGACTTTTGTTTATCGATTCTTTTCCCGTCGTCAAGACGGAAAACGATTGAAAAAAAATATTTAGTGGTCACTCGCCGCGGGTTTTCTGATAAGGTATATTTTTCCGAGTTTCGTTCGTAAACGTATATAAATTATAAGAAACTGCACGCGTACCGCCGATCAGACTTTTGGGAGCGTTAAATTTCACTGATGGCATCTTCGGTCACGCCTATAGACAAATTATACAATTTTGTGAAAACATAACACGTTGTATTTCCACAACGAGTGTGATTTTTCTGGTTTAGATAACCGCAGTGTTCATGACGCGGTCAAATTAAAGGAACCAAAAAAAAAAAAAAAAACGTTGTTTTTATTAGTTTTGATGATTTTATCGCTGTTTAAAATCTATCAAATATCGTCGCATATAATTATTTCAAAAATTATCTAGCAAAAACACCTATATAATACGTAGACTATACATCGCATCGCGAGTTCGGAGAACGATTTTCAAAATGAAAGTTCAACAACTCTATTGATAATTTATGAGTGCTAAGACCATGTATATATATATATATATATATTTATTCGCGTCGTAGTGACGAAGACCCTTTTTAACACAAATTTAAAAACAAAAATTGACCTCAACCTGGTTTCAAAAATCGTAGATAGTAATCCTTCAACTCGTCGCAAAGAGGTTAATGATCAATAATAATTAAGACTTGAGCCACTTTGGGTACAACGGTGTACCGAACAAAGTATGACGCGTTTTCGTACAGTCGTATACATATTATGTACGCGAGGCTTATGAGATATCGTCGAAGGACGGTTTCGCCATGTTCTGCGGGGAGGCCTTTCGCGAGAAAAGCCGGATTTCAGTATAAACAACTATTATAGGTATACTGTTTGTTGTCTACCACCTTCTTTGATCACCCGACTCCTCTATTCAATACTAAATCGCGATAATTGTGAAATTAGTAATTGAAAAAAAATCCAATTATTTTTTATGCCACAACGTGAAACGCGCATTACATTTTGCCAAACTAAATAACGTATAGAGTGTTTTGTATTGCACTATAACAACTGCATATTCGCTATTCCTTCTCAGAAGTTTAATCTTTCTAATTAGAAAAAACTATTAAATATCAGAATGCTACAAACGTGGTTAATTAGAAAAAGTCGTTCGTTAAAAGTGAGATTGGTGGTCTTATTCACTACATCAGCAATGCGATTATACCTACAAAAATTATACGAAATATTACAAATGGGATCTGTTAACAAATAGAACATGATAGATGCCATACATACATACCAACCGTTATCTGTAAAATTATTTACTCATCGTACACATATTAAAATGTTTGGTTGATATATATATTATTAAAAAATATTATAAGAAAAAATGTTTTGACGAATTATGCGTGAAAATTGTCAGTCTATAATATGTAAAAAAAAAAAAATGATTCTAGTCCACTATACAAATATATACCTAGTATATTTATTTATGAATCGACACGTTTTTCAGATAAACAAAAAACGACGAATGCTACGCAGTACACTAAACAGTGCGAGATGGCTTGATATCAAAACAACGTTAAAATATCAATTTTCTACCCGAATGTAATTTTGTTTTATTATTTTTTGTCTATTCGTATCTATTCGTTATATTGTAGTGTTTTTACTATAATTATTGTACACGATGAATACAAATTTGAGCTTATTTATGCTCGTAATTTATGGTTTCTGCTTTATTTTTCAGAACAATTTATACCCCTGCGTCCTGCAGTATACATATATAATTATTATACGTAAAAGTAACGTCGTGTATACAATGCGCGCCGTATAACAGGTGTTTAATAGATGGCGGAATTTTTAAAAAATTAAAAACATATATTCATTTAGAACACAAAACTGTAACGCGATCAATACAGCCTATAGAGGGTTAATACTAAAACACCTACAGCGATCTAACGCGGCAAAAATTAAATTAAAACGATTTTTCCGTATTCATCCGTAAATATTATAACCCGTTTCTAGTGTTCATTTATATGCCATTTATACGCAGCTGTTGGGGTCCCCTCACGACTAATGGGAGTTGACTGACGTCTTATGAATTTTTCTATAGGTGCGTTGTTTTCACCCGTGTGTGTACGAAATTTTTGTGCAAAAATATGACCAGATCGGCCGTAACGTTGACAGCTGCGCAGACAATGAGAGCAAAATGCAGCAGTCGCAGACTGTTTTTATTCCACTTTCTAAAAAGTGCACAATTTGCATCAGTATAGTGTATGTTTGACCTATTAAAAACAATAATGGAAGTGATAAAAATAAATGCACTACACGTCTTATATTATGCTCATGAGGTCGGCCTCATGTGTCACACAGTCTAGACATAGCTGTCGTGTTTGAGTGCCTAAGTGCATTAAGTAAACAATATTGTAATCTGTATGCATCGCGTACACGGTATTAACAACATCATCAAACGCATCTCGTTTCGTTTTTTTTTTTTTATTAAATGTTTTTAATTCGTGTGAATGACGTCGGTTAGTATTGCAACTATCGGCAATTAGTCAGTAATCTGCAGTTCAACACCTCGTAAAACGGTTAGTCCAATAAATTATAGTAATTATCTATTCTGTAAAAAAAAAAAAAAAATCACGTAATTATACGTTGATTTTGCGAGACGGATGAACTGTTTCCGTAAATTCAATTTTTCCATTCAAACGCATTGAAAAATGAAAGTGCTTACAAGTGACAATATTTACTCTAAAGTCTAAACGATAAAAAATATTTTTCGAAGAAGAAGTCGAAAAAACGATAAGTACGCCACAACACAATTTTTTTTCCTCGACTAGAACTTTTTTCACATATTTTTAAAATCCTAAAACAATCCGTTTACTATTTAAACATATTATGTAAACGCACCAAGTACTTACTGCAGCGCACAATCGTTTGGAAAATGTACGCATTTTGATTTTATATAGTCTTTTTATTTTTGTACATTATACGATCTGAAATATTTATTACAAAAAGTTAAATACCAATAATTTACAGAATTGATTGCGTATAGGATACCTTACTTATTACATCTCCATCAAATATTTGAAAATTTTTCTTATAGTAACTAATCCTGAACTTAAAATTTGAATTACCATTAAGTGTAGCATACAATAATTGTGAAAATTAAAATAATAAACTTAACAAAAATGTAGTCTCGATAGCTTTATAAAATCGACTTTATTATTATAGCATTCCGACATGTTGCGACGATTTGTATCTAAAGCATAATTTCTTCAATCGAATTTTAACTGTTCACTTGGATTATTTTATTGTTTAGCGAGTAAAATTATAGTACTACTTTATACTAGGTAATTTTAAATTGTAATTAATGAAAAGAAACAACAAGATTTTCAAAGTTAGTTAAATATTTCGGTTCGCCTACCAAATGTACCTATTTAGTCTTGAAAGTCGCATAATTTCCCGAATCTTAGTAAAATTTGAACTTCCTAACTTAAATAATTAGATTTTAAATTCGATATTTTTATTATTATTATTATTATTATTCGACATGAATGTATGAAATTCGATTAAACGTAAATTATTTCAGCATATTATTCAGCGCAATTATAATATTATTTTACATTGATGCGTCCATAATATTAGTTTTATTAAAAAAAAATAGGAAACTCGATTCTCTTAACTTACATGGTTTTAGACATTTCGTATATTTTATATTCTCAGTTTTGTAGTGAAATTATTATAATTTACGACGTAAACACTGTTGCATATAATAACTATAACAATTATCTAGGTACGCTTAAATACGTATAATCTGCCATAACTTTTTCTTTCACTTTACTTACACTCCCAACAATTAAACTAATGAACACAACAATAAAATCAACATTTTATCAGTTTAATACCGCAGGTAATAATAACTGCCGCATATATTATACATTTTTATCATTTATATATATATATATAAGTCTATTTAACAACATTGTCTTACCAGATAGTAATTAATAGTTATTTATATTTTTACTAAACATGATGATAGAATTATTATTTTTATCACATAAAACAACTCGTTTGTAAATTAATTGATTCAAACGTACCTATTATTATTGTTAAGTAAACTATAATACGCAGTGTGCACAAATGTAAAATAAAAATAGGTACAAGTATTATAATTTGTGTATATACGCCATACCATTTGACAACTGTAAATTAACTAATCAAGATATTCTAGTTAAGAAAAAAACTCCCAGAACGTTGTTTGTCTAGTTCCGATGTCCTACGGAATCCATGAAATTATCCACTACACAAAGTGCGAACAATGTGTATATTACATGTTAATAATACGATATATAAATACGATATTATCATCAATCACGCGTCGACCGTCTGATTTTCGAGAAAAAAAACATTTACGCCACTTTTCAAATTTTTCGTTACATTTTATACTATACTAGTAGATCACATCTACTATGATGTATTGACGGTACCGCTAGTTCGGTTCAAACTAAATTAATCGAACTGAAAATTGAAAATGATCGCGAACAATTATCACGATAACTGTTATATTATATGGTTTGGTTCGATCGAGAAAAATCAAACTACTTTGAATACGAAAAAAAATCTAAACGATTGTTACAATGTGTGTAGTACTTATATACTTTTAGTTTTGTGGTGGGTATTTTTTTTTTTTTCACGTACAATCTATATATATAAAAATGAAAGTATGTTTGTATGTTCCCTATGATCTCGAAAACCGTTTGACCGATTTTGATGAATTCTTTTGTAATACATTCCTTAAAGGTCTGGGAAGGTTTCTAGCACAAAAAGTTCTGAGTAATTTGTAAGGAGGGCCGTGTAGCCAGCAAGGAACTAAAAGCATGCGTTAACCTAACCTGCGCGCCAGGTCCGCTATATGGAATTAATTTACTAAGCTTTAACCGACTAAATCCCGGGCAACGCCGGGTCGGGACAGCTAGTATTAGATATAAAATACGACACGTATACGCCGTACTTTTGGACAACCTAACAACAGGTTTGTGTGCATTTTTTCTCAACAACAAAATGCGACTCGTTCTCATAGGCGTGCGCGCAGACGTTGTTCGCAAGGGGGGCGCCCGCACGTGAAAAAATGTCTGAAGATTTTTGTACTAAATAATAATAATACGTTCACTATAAACAAAAACCACGGGCCAACCCACCCCCTCACCGTGCGCGCACGCCTATGCTTGTTCTCGGCTATTAAACAACGTTATTAAAACTTAGCTCTTGAGTTTATTTTTTTTTTTTAAATAGGAAATCATAACACTTAGCGTGTTAAGACATTAATTACGTTACGGCCGTACGTACATTACTCGTAAATTATATCTGGCACAAAACGCGTTTGAACGCGTCGAAATTTTTTTTTACGTTCGGTTCGACAAAATATTTGTTCTGTTATTCGGGTTCGCGAACGGTAGAAAAAGTTCCGCGCTAACTATGGTCGCGAAAATCGTCAAATTTTTTTTCAGTATGTTGAAACGAGCAGCAGAAAAAAAAAACCGACCGGAGAAAAAAATGTCAACGGTCAGAATCGACAATGATATACGAACGACGTACACGAGATTTTTTTAACTGAAAACATTTTTATTAAAAAAACAGAGAAAACTATTACAATATGTAGGTATATATATACTTACTTGACGGCGATCCGTTTAGCTGGTGCGCGTTTCCGAGGATCGGCAGCGTCGGCGGTCCTGCGAACGTGCGGAACGAGGCTATGAACGCGAGCCGTTTTCGGACCGCCACGGCGATCAGCGAGACGGCGACGCATACCAGAATCACCGTGCCGACGGCCATGATTGGTTTCGCTCGTGGAAATTTTCGGTCGCGGTGTATTCAATAATGCCGTGTTGTCTTTGTGAAACGCGCGAATAAAATCGTAGGTGTATACATACGTGTGTGTGTATACGCGGGATGGGGTTGTCTTATTCGCGCTTAGTCCCTTTCGAATTACCCCGCGCGGCGCGGTGATCGTGCGCGACGCGCCCTCGAGAATCAAAAGCAGCGGTGTTTTGTGTAAAAAGAAGAACAAAAAACTATCGCGTTTGCGAAACGACGGAACAAGCAAAAAATAATTCGAAAAAAACCGTGAACGGTGCTCGCGCCGGTAGTGCGGCGTCGCTGTGCGACAAACGGTGCAACCGGTCCGGTGGTAATGCGCGCGGTTAAACGCGACCGCGCTCTCTTATATACGTGCCGGGGCCATCCCCATTATGTTACAGACTGGCTGCGGTCGGCGAACGCGACCCGATGATAAACCCCTACTCCGCAACCGAGAGAGAGACATCACCTCATCGTTCCGCATCGTACCGCACGTTTTTTATATACCGTACACAACTATTATATTTCATCCGATCGGTTTTTTTGATCGTTTTATTGTACAATAAAACGACGATTTATAATTAGGCACCATGTTCGGTTACCGACGGATTGTCGTCGACCTACACGACCATATATCTTGCCGCAGATCGCGGGTTGAAGTCTGACCCGTCAGTTTTGACGGTAATATTTAATTATTAAATCTCCGAGGAAAAGGAAAATCTACCGATAATAATTGTGTGTTTGGTATAATAATAATATTCAATGTCCCGGGATTTTTTGAAAATATTTCGGCTTATCGTCGCCCCGTGCAAACCCTGCCCCCGCCCCGCCACGGCGAAAAGCGTGAATAAAATACACATTTTCTATACATAAAATGTACGTATTATACCCCATACGTATGCGTGAACAAATGCGTGGATTTTCCGAAATCGACGGAGAAGTTTTTGAGAAAGTCGAGTCTTTTAACAAGTCAGGGGCGGCTCCAGAGAAACGCGTCACGTTATCGTCACAAGCACGAAAAAAAATTTTATACTTTTTGTTTTTTCAATAGACAACGCGTGTGGCCCGAAAGTAAAGAAGTATCGATTGTGAACTGATCGAGTAAAAACGTGTTCTTACTAAACGCCTTCTACTTTTTTCCCGAGCACTCAAAGTGAAGACGGACGTATCTCCCTCCGCCTGTGCTTAAAGTTTTTGTTCAGACGCTCGTTTCGCGCGGCGGCGCTTTTCACACACGGAACTCTGCGGACGGCGAAAACGGATAAACCGATTGAATTTCTGTTTTTGCGGGAAAATAACAAACTGCGCACACGGTTTAAAAAAAATAATTCCGCCATCCCTCGTTCCAATTTTAAGCGCTGTATATTATTGTACAGTTATAGACGGAAGAAACGCGTTGTGAGACGTTATTGATATAGAGACATTCCGTATCGTGCGGAACTGCGACAGCGCTGAAAAAAACTGAAAAGCGGCACGTTCCGCGAATAAAATTCTTTAGTTCTCTACGGCCGGTGCGAATCGTACGGTGTAACCGCGAGTGGTTACAACAACACGTGCCAAAAAGCCTACTGTGCCGCGACGGAAGTAAACAATTCCGAAATTCCCGAATTCCAATACGAACCGCGTTACAATAATGTCGTCGTGTTCGACAAACAAAAATTATTGTACGTATTATCCGCATCGCGTTTATTTTGCTGCGGTACTTGCCGGCAGCGGCGACACCCGCGATCTACCGGCGTTTCGGTAACTACGGTAACACACCAAGTACACGGACGCGTCGTGTTATATAATATTAAAATAGGTTATAGGTAAAATATGCCGAGAGTACGTACGTCGAAACCGTTTATACAATGTACGAAAACGAACGCGTACAGAGCAGTGCAACAACTATCGCGCAGATTCGCCATTTTTATTATTTTTTCTCGACGCGAAGCGTATTTTGTAAAACGAGTCTCGCATTAATCGTATTGTATATTATTATTATTTCGCGTTTTTGCGGGAACAGGTAGGTGGTACGAACCGGCGGCGCGCACACACGCAAACGCATTGCAGCAGGTGGCCCCCACCCCCGCCCCCGATGTGCATGGTATTCAAGAATTTTTACAAGACTATCTACTACACACACAATACAGGGTCCGTCAGAACGATCGCGTGCTTTTAAAATACTTCGCGAGAATTACGCGGAACACGGCTCGTCCGAAAGCTGATAAAGTGCAGTTTTAGTTGTCCAACGTATAGTGTGGAAAAAGATTGCAAACACGCGGTTAGGAACGGCCCGAACACGTTGACGGAGACAGTGGAGAAATGGATTGTGCGTCCGATGTAGGGCCGACCGACGTTGTTTCCTAAATTTTGTTACCGGAAACTGCGCGCGTCTTTCTATATTTTTGATGTAACAAATTTTTTCCTCTACTAATATTTCTGTTTCGGCATCATCTTGAAAAACACGCGTTTACACTGATCCACACACTTTACATTTCTAACGAACCCTGGACGTAAGCTGTACATGCAGTGTACGGTGCGATTATCGGTATTGTGTAGTACCTAACCCCTGTTTGTAATACGACGAATTAATAGTTACACACGCTTTGTGCTCCTTCTTTTGGCCGCTTATGCACGTGTCGTTTTTTGCGCTTTTACGATGTATTCGTAAAGACCGTATGGTCAATGAGATAAAACTAAAATGTTTCGAGGACGCTTGCTTTCCGTTAATTACGAGATACACTGTGCTGTCTATTATTCAAAAATTTAGGGGGTCTTAAGACTAACCGGAGACAAACTCCAAAATCTCTGGGTCGTGTATAAGTGAACAAAACAGAATATTATAATATTTCGTCCGTTCTGTAATAACCGTTAAGAAGAGCACCCCTATATCGTATTACACCGTGAACATGTATGAAAAATTATACATTTTGCAGCTTAGGAGAATGGCGATTTTCACTCTTTTGATTAAACTAAAGTCGGCTGTAGTTTGTGCCTATCTATACGGGTAAATGTTAAACGGGATTTCGAATGTATCCGCGAGGATCCGTGTACATCGCGTTCTGTATGATATTTTGTAAATCTTGCGTGAGATCGAATATGTTTTGATTTCTCCACTTAAATTGTTGTTGAAGAATTTTTTCCACATCATGTGGAATGAGTTAAAAGGAAAAATCTGCAGTGTTCAAACGCAAATACACACGCACCGTGGGCATTTTACCTACGTTTAAAAAAATTTCATTAACCGACTACAAGACATCGTTTAATTTGACTTAAAGATTACTTGGCGTTTAAACTTACGTATACTGGTGAATTTCATGACCTAATTTACGTATAAAGGTAATACAGCTTAAAAGGACGTTGTACCCGACATAGCTTTGTCTGACACGCACGCAACATGGGGAAATGTGTTTAGCGCGGAGTAGTTTCATTTCTATCAATAATCGTGTTCAATACTTTTTTTTTTTTAAAGAGCAGACATTTGTCTACGATCCAGCGTTTTTACTATGTTGATATCATCTTTTCTCAATAATGTTTTATCGGCAATCAAAAAAACTAAAGTTTGCAAATGTTGGTGCGTAAACGCTGGTTTTACACCTAGCAGAAAAATAAAAACGCACGACCGTAGATAAATTTCTCCTCTTTTAAACAAAAAAAAAATTTGGTTGATTTAACACAATTGTTGACAGAATGAAACTACTCCGGGCAAAACACAAATGTGTTTCCCTATGTTGCTTGCGTGTCAGACAAGGACAGCTGTTATAACGCCCTACACGGTAAAGCAGGTAAAACACGGGGTGGCTGTATTATCTAGTGTTATCTGCGACACGTGTGTTCACAACAAAAATAATTTACGCTCGATTAATATTTTATTCGTAAATAATAAAGATTTTTCTTTGTATATTATACATATAATATAGAACTATTAAATGTCTGCAGGAATGTGTGTATCGCCCTACCGTTATTTAAGCTTTGCGCTATTTTAAAATATATATCATAAAACTAAATTTTTATCAGAACGGAAACCAACAAACATTTTATACATGTTGCAAATCGAAAACAATGTACTTGCTTTCGAGGAATGTACCCTTTTTTTTCCAACTGTATATAATAAATTTATCATAACATTTGTATAAATATGCAAAAGATGCGAACTACGAATACGTTCCATTATAATATCATACAAAACTATAAACACGTACAAAATATACAGATAATAGCACACGTGCTGTTATACTCATATTTAATTTTGATTTTTATCAAAAAATAAACAATTTAATGCTTGGTCAAACATGTTCTCGTTTAAAATATTTTCTTTGTTTAGTAGATAAAAAGAACTAATTTTTATACTACGTAGTACGTTTTACGACGTGAATTTAACCATACCTTATGGCTTGTACGGTTGATGATAATTTGACGTAATTATGTATTGTAAATTGAACTTGCTAAAATGCGATGTTGGTACAGTGAACCAAGTATAATAAGTTTAATGAAGTTAATAAAATTTTAAAACTAAAAAATATAAGTCGGTTAGGTTATACAAAGTATAAATTACTCTATACATAGAGGTTGAGTTGTATAAATGTTAAAGGTTAAATTTTGACAATAGAAAACAGAAATCGTTTTTAAGTGTTTACACACTTCAAGAAAAATGACTTACATGCTCAAGAAAAAAATAATGAGATTTAAGTTTTTAAAATTATCTGAAATCAACAAAATCGTCGGTACGTTTATTTTAAAATTATTTACAAAATTAACTTTGTGTTTCAAATATATTATAAGTTTCATAATGTTAACTTAAAAGCAAGTCATTTTACTGTGTATGCTAAAAAAACAAAAACAAAATAATATCCAATCATGGTTTAAAGTTAAATTACTTTCAGTAGTAAATGCGTATGACTTCAAATCACTAGATTTTTTTTGGGGTAAAGTAAAAATGACGACCTTATTGGATTCAATGTTCATATTTCTATGCATAAAATTAAAAATAAAATTAGTAAGAAAATTTCCTATTACTTATGTATAATATTTTAAACAAAAGTATAATGCATTATAATGAGTACTTACATTATTCATTCAATATAACACAGCTTAAAGGTTAAATAATATAAATTTAAATTAAAAATCCACTGTATAATATAATAACCAAATTTATTGGACTTCTAGGCTTAGTCATCTTTATAAATAACTTGTTGATCTATTCATGAAACGATGTTTATGATTAGGTATATCAATGAAAATATAAAATTATAGATAAAATTATGCATTAATTGTAAAAATAATTATTTGACTACAAAAAAAAAAAAAAGGAACCTACAACCAATTCCTCATTTACTAAATCTACAACATTATTCTCCTCCGATAAACTACGATTACCTACCTATTGCAACTGTATAAATCACTTAGATACAATATGTTTTCCTGTCAGCTAATATTAGTTTGGTTTTTAATTTAACTATAACATTAAATCGGTATCGGTATATTCAACATTGATTTTAAGCTGCAAATCGGTTTTATCACCGATTTAAACAAAAAATGAATATAAAAAAATGACTGTTTTGTTTAATTGGGCATACGATTTTTGATTTAACATAATCGAGTGTCTACAAATAAACATAAATAGTAAGTAAAACGTGAAATGTTGGAACAAAAATATACACCATGTTACAATATTACTTATTATTTGTGCAATAGTGAGATCAATAACTTATTATTATTTTTCGGATAGGTAATATTATAATTTATATATTAAGGCAAAAGTTATTACAAAGTAACTTCAATTTACATTTCGTATGCAATTACATTATAGTTAGGGGAGACTGTAGGCTTAATATGACATACCATTTTTAAAACTTGATGTTTGAATGGTAATATTGTAAGCTAAAATTACTATATAATAGCTAAAACCCAAAATTTGAACTAAATAACTATTTTTATCTCCCATTCTAATATAGATGAATACATTTTTAAAAAATCAATTATTTTTTCAAAAAACATCATTATTTAAAAATTATGTACTATGTCATTTTACCCTGAGCTGTCCGGTAAAATGACATACCGACTCTCATTCAAATTAAACTTCTTCAAATGACTCAAATATTATTTACTAGTTGTTAATTAAAATTTATTAAAAAATTTATAAAGATTAAAACACACCACTGCCATAGACTTATACATCTAGACGGAACATCGAGCCTGATAACGCGTGCAAAAGGGTGGTTCTTATTTCGAGGACGGCTTTTGTTTGGATGTCCTCTGATGAGCGTGGTACATTTAGTATTTCTCTCACTCTAGTGCAGAAACACCACCTTTCTCTCTTAATCCAACTTGCACGCCCACCCCTACCGGTCCTCGAAGCAAAAGTTCCGTCTATATGTATAAGTCATGAACTAAGATAACCACTATGTCACATTCTGCCCGAAATTATAAAAGGTTTTTAAGACTATTTTCCTGTACTAATAATTACGGTAGGTAAACTTATTGTATACTTAGATCATAGCTTACTTTTCGTTTTACTCAATAAGTTATTTAAAAAGTTATATATTTATATTTCTTATATTTTTAATTTAATTTAGTAAAAAGATAAAAAGAAAATCGTTATCGAAACGGTTGATTTGAATAGAAATTTCATGAAATTCTTAGTAAAAATTCTTTATAATTATAAAAACAAATACTGCGAACATTTATAACAAAGTGATCACGTTTTTTGTTTTATGATAATAGTGGTATTTTACATACGGAGTTGGCTGAGTGTTTAAATCGGGTGCCATTAAATTATACCATACAAGTTTGTAGACATTTTAATAAGCATAGAGGTATCATATTTTTTTACAATTTTATATAGTTAAAGTGCGTGTTTAACAAATAAAACATATATATTTACTATACAAACATTGTATTTTAAGTTTTTCTTTTTTATATACCCTTCGATAAAAGGCAACCACTTTTTAGACACTATTTTTAAAATTTAAAATACATTAAAAATTATTTTCATAGATAGGTACTTAATTTAACAACATATATTCTTTTTAACTAACTATAGCAATATAGTTACTTCTTATGCGCGAGAAACTGATTACAACAACAAGCAGTGATCAGGCGATGTTCTCGGCAGGTGTTGGAATGCAGAAAACTACAGTCAGCAAACTGACATTCATTTGGTAAATCTGTATCTGTAAAAATTAAATACATTTTTCTTAAAATGTTCTGATTTATAAAAAAAAACATTATTCTTTGCTACCATAAACACCATAAAGAAAAAATATAATTTCCAAAACACTACACTATTTAATTAGGTATTATAAATCCATTATTCTCGGTTTATTTATAAGATATATGAACTTTTAGCGATTCGGTAACATTACCTACAGTTTTAATACTTGTAACTTAATTTGTTTTACTATTGTTTACCATCTAAAGGACTGAAATCACCTTGGTCGTCTGTAACTCAAAATATTATAAAACACGTAAATGGAATTCCTCATTCGTCAAAATAGTGTCGTAATATTATATTACAAAAGTTTTTCACAATTTTAGCAACTTTCTTGTAGACTTATACTTATACACTAGGTACTTGAACATGCTTGTTGATTGGCAGGCCCAGATGTGAAGGAAAATTCTGATTTTTTTAAAAGTTTTCAACCCCTGACCGCCCCCTCTATCTAATCTTATCACCTCGTGGTAATTCGTAATACTTAATCACAACAATTAATAATTTATTATTATTGCACTGTTTTGCAACGAGTTTACACCGACGATTGTTATCGAGTGCATTGACGGCGCACAATGACCTACCGGACTCGTACCAATATACACGTGCGTTGATATCAGCCAGGCGTGATTTTTCATGGTTTCGTCGAGGCACGCACAGTAAAACGCAGCATTGTTCTTGCAATATTATAAAAATTTATAAAAAAATTAAATATTTTTCTGACAACGTAAGTGAAAATTAATACTTGAAGTAAAAAAATATTAAAAAGTTGTATTAAAAAAAATAGATGAAAGTAGTAGGTATATTCTATAAAACACGTAATTAGTTTGGGTAAAGAATAAGCTGTTGGTATTGTTAGTTGTTACTCAGAGTATAATTGCAATTTACGACATGGCGTGCACATATACCTCTAAGTGCAAAAAAAATAAATAAGAATCAAAAAGTCTAAAAGATATATTTAATCACAACGTCGTGAAAAACATTACTATCGTATAAATCACTGATTTTTACTGACATTTGACTGAATCAGTCGTCATCGGGGCCGGATGTACATCAGTTATGCTCTCTTATAACAATAATCCTCAACCAGAAAAGCCCTTTATAAGTCAAGGCTAAATTGTACGTATTCATCAAAATTGAACTATTTTTAACGTACATCAGCCTTGCTGGAGCTTAAATATCTTCACAATTATAGTTGGAAAAATGTGGAGTCTGTTTAATCCGAAATTCTGATATCTAGCTCAGTAGGTCTTCTTGGTTTGTAAGCCACTGCAGCACCATAAGATCATCTATAATACGAACTTCAGACTCGTGTCAGATGGCACTAACAACATCAAGTAAAAAAAACAACAATTTACACGTTATTTCTAAATAACAAATCCGTCCTACACCTACTGTCACATAAAAAAAAAAAAAAACAGATATTAGGAATCTTCTTGTAAGTGCTTCTCTCAAATACTTCTCTTTGTAAAAAAACACGTGCTTGCAGCTTGAGACAGAGTACGTAAATACTCCATAATATAATAAATATTGATTCTATCATCTATGTACAGATATTTGAAGCGAATCATATGTATATAAAACCAAAGGTTACAAAAACAAAATTCTACACACTATCGTACCTAAATTCTAATGCCGTTTAACTCGCTTTGTTCTACCAAAAAAAGTTTCTGTATCTCTGTTTATGTAAAACAAATATGGAAATGCAATAATAGTTCTCTAGCCGGGAGATTTTTCACTGAATTTCTGTTTCTGATATACCACCCTAAAAATTGCTAATTTTTTTGTGTGTACAGTGTTAATATTATTAATATTGTATGACGTACAGTATTTATTTATTGCTTTATATGTTGTGTGGCAGAAAAATGAATTGCGTTTCGTTCAGCACATAATTTTCCAATTTTTTTTTGAGATATACGTGTTTCAAATAAAAATTTCCAATGTCAATATATCATTTAATTAACTAGGTATAGTAAGGAATTCCATCCTTACTTTTATACTTGCAAATTAGTAATAATTACTGTATAAAAAGGTATAGAATTACGTATATGAGTATTGAATGTACGCACTGTAATTTGTACTTTGTATCGTGGTCATAAGTCGTTGGTTGTTAATTTTTATTTATTTATTTATTTTTTTTTTTTTTTGTTATACAGACTAATGACTAGTAATTATTGATCATTTAGAATCTAGAACATTTTGTAAACATATTTTTTTGTGATTCTCATAAAAAAAATAAACAAGAATAATATTATACTATATTCTATAATACTTCATTAAGTACATCTCATAACGAAATGAAAAAAACTGTTTGGTTTAGTATGATGTGTGAATAGTTTCAGACTTCAGTACTCGACTCTGGAAAAAATAGTATAGGGTAAATAAAAAACGAAATGTTTCTATTGTTGTGTCTATGTACAGACCATTTAAGGTACCAGATTAGAAATGGTACGACTATTTTCAGTTATTTTTAAATATATTATTATAAAAAAGAAGTGGGCTCCATTCTACATCTTGCGTATACCACCAGTATACTACAGCCTCAAGCACCGATTCGGTACTGCATACTGATGACGCGCGCGATACCGTGCGAGAAAAATACGCCGTGATAATGATTTGGAAATAAAAAGTCGTATTGAACAGTATAAAAATGTAGAAAGAACGTTTTGTGAGTTCCGTATTTATTTTGTTCGTCTATAGACGATGTACCCAGGGCCGAACGGACCTGAGGGCTGCCGAGACAATCTCGAAAGGCTTTAGACCGACTATTGTTACGACCTTTTGACTGACTTACACGGTTTAGAAAAAAAATAGCGGTTTCGTCCTGGGTTTTCAGGTGTTCGAAAACGGGTATTTTGAATCCTACGGTTTGCGGCCGGATTTATTATTGAAATGGGCCAGTAAAGTCGCGGTGAAGTATCAATAAAAAAAAAATGCAGAGCCGAGTCGGGTCGGGCTACAACAATATCCGTAGAGCACGTACAATATCATCTCGTCGGAACGGTCGTTTGCACGAAAAAAGCGTTCAAAACCGTCTCGCACGAGACCGGTGTTCACCGCGGGAACTCGCCGCGACAGAAACGTTGGATAAAAAAACAATTTAAAAACACGTTTGTACGGCGGGAAGTTGCGTACGTTCGGCGCGGCACGATGATTGCGATAAAATATAATGGCGATAAAAATAAAAACAAAGCTGAACACATAACGATTTATAAATATACCAAGCGTAGTAATACAATAATAATTACCGCTGGTCTAGACGGCTCGAGGCGCGGCGAACGGGTTATTTACTGGTGTAATATTATTCTTTTATATAATTTTTTTTTTTTTTCTCGTTATAATTTTTTCGGGTGAGTAAAAACCGTCGTCCGGCTCCTCCACGAGAATTGTTTCGTGGTTCTTAGACACGTGCGTCGCCGCCGCCGCCCATTTCCACGGCGATATTTCGTCTATTGACGCGTGTCGGCGGCGGTAAGTGTCTTCGGCGGCGGCGACGGCGGCGCGTGTTTCCAAACGCTAACTGGGACACGACGATTGCTTCAAATCGGTCCGTAATGATTTGTGAGGATTTGTGAACAAGTTTGTTTGATAGATTATCGTTCTTCAAAAATATTCATCATGATTTCCTTCATTGTGAAGATCGTCATCGATTGAATTATTATTATTATTAGCTTAAGGCGTAAAGGCCGTAAAGCTGCAGTACGCTTGCAATAGTATATTCGTTAGATTCTGAGCGTAGCGAAGCGAATGTGTTTTTTTATTTTTTTTTTACACGTACCTAGTACATAAAATTTGAATATATATATATATACCTACAAATGAGCTGTGTTTCAATAATCGTGCGTTTGATTTTACGTACGTAAGCGCCGATCGTGTGTGCCATATTCACACTATGATATGGCATATAAAAGGGAAGAAATTACACTTTTCAAAACCGTACGTGCAATGTGTAAAAAAGTTGTTATATTACGTCGTACATACGTATTATGGCTATTTTTTCTGTTTTCAACTGTGTAAGGACGTGGGGGTTAGTTTTGCGTTTACTAACCGAGCTGGCCACACGCTCGCGCGTGCCCCGGATCGGTTAGGGTTCAGAAGCGCGCACCGGGGGCGGTCACAAGAGCTGCACCGCGCCCGTCAAGGGCGCACGTAACCTTGACCCGGGCCGGCACATTCTGTCCGCCGCCGAAAACACCGCAGGGGGACGCGGAAGACGATGCTACAACACCCGCGATCACCGTCTACTACTACACCTTACAATAATAATAAAATTAATTTTATTCTAACGTTATTGTTACAAAATACAAAGTAACCCTTTCGCGTATTGTCTACACGCGCGTGGTTCCCGCGTATTGTCTAAACACAGCCCTAAGGGTTATTTAGGTTGTTGTAAGCGCGTCGTCTTCCGCGTTTTTGTCCTAAAAAGAAATACGTGCACACACGTATTATAGACACTACGAGTGTATTAAGCGCCCATAATATTACACGTTATGCCTGGCCACGGCCTCGGTTTGCGTTTTTCATTACTTTTTTTTTCTACACATTAGATTTTACTAAACGCACCGATGTACTCTCTTAAATAGTTTTCATAACTTTTTTTCATACATTTTTCTGAGTAACGCTCCGCCGAATGTTGTAATGTTACCGGGTAATACGCCGAGCTTAATCGATAAGCTATCGGCCGAAAACGATGTAGGTACGCGCGTTCAGATTGATTTTTTTAAACTTCGGTCATTTTTCGAGTCGTCTTCGAGTCCAGAAACGAAAAAGTAAAAATGTTTATAGATAAACACGCGTTCGTGTGCGAGATTGGTACCGAATTCGAAAAATCGTATACGATTTCCAGCCGTTTTTGACGTTCGTAGCGCAGCAGTAGCGGCAGCATTTAATATTTTTTTTATAAGACTTTTTTCAGTTTAGAGTCGTGCGCCTAAGCAACGTTGAAAATCGTTTCACACGATTTTTGTACATTAATTGTAGAATATTTTTCCGTTTTCCATTTCTGTGAAAATACGTGTTTTATGTGCCTTCTCCAAAAATTACCCTAACAGCAATAGGACCTTCTCAGGAAGGTAATAGGCGTGACCATATTGGCTAATCGAAGACAGTGCCGGGAACAACCCGATTTGTACCTGTCGCCTGGTACAAGGCAAGGTAAGGCGAGGTATAAGGCAAGACTGGGGTACGCATGTTTTCAGACCAACCCACGGGGACCGATCAAATGTGGTTCAGGTTGTTTTCAAGATAAACGTAAAACTTTAAAGTTTTTATTATTATGTGTACACATTTTGTTTAGTAATAAATCACGTGGTTTTCGTCTTTTCGTCTTTTGAACGCTCAACATTTTTAGACACAATCTTTGAATTGTTTTTTTTTTTTTTCACTTTTGTTGAACTGTTGTTGATTGATTCTTCCAAAAATTATTCAAACTAATTGAAATTTTCACGTAATATAGCGGACAAACTTAGAACGACGTCGTATAAAAGTTTCCAACACATTTCGTCCGAAAAATATGAGTACCTATTGAATCCTTGACATTTTCAACTTGAGTATTAGACTAAACGAGTTCACACTCTAAAATTGCTTACACTTATGGATACTGTTTAATACAGGTTTACATCAAACTGAAACGTCCAAGCCACCGCTGATTTCCCCAAAAGCGAAGTCTCTACGCCATCAAGTTTCTCGCCCGATCTAGAATTCATTCTACTTTTTTCCCTACCAATCGGTTTTTTCGTTTTAACATCCTGAGAAAATATTTTTATGATCTTTTATTATTTATTCTCACCCTGCGGATCTAGACAACAGCAAGCATCGTGCAACAATTTGTCGGAACAGTAACTGTAAACGCTAGAATCGCAAAACGGACAGCCGTTGGGTCGTCGTTTCATGTTTCTTCCGTTTTCCGGCCCTTCGCTTTGCTCGTCGTTACTTACTTCCGGCGTATCTACAGGTGTTTCGACTTCCTCTACCTCGTTTATCGCCTTCTTATCTGTGAATGACACACATTATTTTAGTTGAACGTAATGTTAACGTATTATTCATTTAATAATATTAAACTGCACACATTTTTGTTCTTTTTTTTTTTTTTATTCAATTATGTAGACTAATTTATACTTGTTTTATTACGGTGTGCTGCATCAATATCGTTCATAGAGCACAATTATTTTTAAAAAAACATTATTAAGTTGCTTACATTCAAATATTGAAAGATTAAAAAAAAAAAAAATGTAATATTATAGTAAATTATTGAAAAACATCAAGTTATATACTCTTGTTGTATTTTGTATATACTCGCTTTGATTTTCGTATTTATAAACGATTTAAATTACTGTGTTTTTGAAGTTATTTTTGATATGATACGTCTTCGCATGTGCTCTTCATACAAAAGTGTTTAAAATACTTGTTCAAACTCTTAAAATCAGAAATATTACTATTATTAAGTAGGTACACGATATTTTCTTATGATCATATAAAACTTAGGTAAATGCATTATAAACTAAAATGAAAAAGGTTCATTGTTTTGTGACTCCAAACAATAGGAATACAGTCGCTATTTACGTGCAAACGTCTACTAATAAAAAATGATAACATAGTAGCAAAAAAAAAAAAAAACTGGCATATTTTTAAAAGAGATCACGGCTCATGCACATTTTTTTTTAAAACACGTGTATACTCACGTAATACGTTTGTCAATGTAATATATGCATATTAACATTATTTCTACCTAGAAAATATATAACTATGTACAGTTTAAAGTACAACAAGTACCTACTTGTATGTGATAGTATAATACAAAACATGCGGTACATTCGAAAAAAACAAGTCGCCTATTAATGACACTTAAATTTGATCTATTCTTTGACTGTTTTATTAATTTTTTTTAAATTCAAACATAGGTACCAAGAACGCTACGACACAACTGCCTCTTTAGTCGTTGTCTGAGATTGCCTGGTATAGCAATATACTATATCATACAGTTTGTTTATAAAATTATTTTGATGATTTTCTAATACGCTACAAAAACGTATGTAAAATTAAATAATTTGTTATAGTTTTTACACGGAGGTCTTTGAGCATATTATACGGTTCGATTTGTAAGGAGAAGACGTTAGTAATTTTCTTCGAATAATGTTTTGGCATCGTTGAAATGTCAGACTTTTTTGCAGTATCCGATAGTTGTAGACCATATACTTGCCCAAATAGTGTTAATGATTGTGACTTATGCAATAAGAATTTGATTTTCCGATTAGTAAGTGAAGTTTGTTTATTAAGAATGAACGTAGTATTTGAATAAAAACAAAGTATTGCCGTTTTGACAATTAGTTGATAAAATGAACAACTAGCGTGAAATTTTGTAGTACCTAGGTAGGTAATATAATTATAATTATTATTATCACTGTACCTAATTATTTTCATCGCTATTGGTAATTATGCGCCTGAAGATTTACTACACTTACTGAAGCGTATACACGAACGTAAGCTAAATAGTGTACCTTACGCCTTGTCATATCATCTTAATGAATCTGTCTACTAAATCTAAAACATTATCCAACTTGATTTTTAAGACACTTTGTTGGCTGCTGGTTAAATGCGACCGTTTCATCAAAATGAAACAAACCGCCCAGTTTATATGTAGAATTTATTACAAACAGTAACCTGCTTTCGTTTAGGTAGCTGATAACTGTTTTATGCCATTATTTCACGTAATAATTTTTTATTTCGTCTTAAGAAATTTGGTCCAAAAGATGTTTATAAATTCAGGGAGTCGAACCAAGTTTAACCCGGTTGGCTATTTGAAGTGAGAAAAATTATATATTTCCACATTTTATGTTCAATCCCAATTACTTAACACTATTAAATGGGTCAATCAATTTATTTAAAATTTAGTACCTATACATAATGTAGTTAGCTCTACATTGGTATAATGTAATTTATTTTAATTGTTCTATTACCGTATAAAAACACTTATCACATAGTTTTTATTCACGGTACATTATTCATACATTACACTAATATTCATTTTATGTAATTATTTTTATTTTTATTTAGCGTCACGTCCTGATTTCATCCACGTAAAAAAAACTGACACAACAGATTAATTCGAACCAGCAGCAGCTTTCTTTTTTTTATTAATATTTATTAAAAATATTTTATTATTAACAATAGTTTATTATTATTTTACGAACAATAGTGTGTATTTAATGCATCTCTAACACATCTAATTATACCTATTGTACCTATTATACCTATATCTAATTATACCTATATTATTTTTATTCTAAATAAAAGAGAATACGGCGAGAATTGGCCATATGCTATGTAACTTTAAAAAATTTCAAACCAGTCCTGGGTAAGTTGATGAATTTTACGTTTTTTTTTTTCTTTTTGTTTTATATAATAAAAATTGAAATTTTCGCTGTTTGGATCCGAGAATTTAATGCGAACTTAATAATAGAAATAGCTGTTGGTGTTGAAAAAAAAAAACGTACACCAACATATTATTTCTAGTTGATTACATTTACATGTTTTGAAAAATTGATAAAAATTGGTCACATCTGATATTAAAAACTTTGAACGCTACTAGCACAAATTTATTATTGAAGATTTGAAACTTTTTTGTGTTATGTGTAGGTAAAATAATATTTTCCATACATGCATCCAAACATTTCGAGAAATTCCGTCCAGTGGTTTATAAGATCGTATAACAAAGTATTGATAAAATTGTGTTGTTTCGGTACAAAGCGTAATGATTTCATTGACATTTTTCAAACAAGCGAATAAGTACTATTACTGCTTTGATAAAAATTTTAAAAGAATTTGACAATGACATTCGCTTTACTAATTAGTAACCATTTAATCGTAACCTTTTTTTTTTTTTTTTTTAAACTGTCATTATCAGACGTACATCAATTTTAATATCTAAGAAAATGAGCTCACTCATAACAATATTTTTGTAAAAATTTACTGTTGAATGTCAAACTATACCAATCAAATCAGTGACCTAATCAAAAGTCGTGGTTGCTATTCCCACTCACTCATAGGTACTCCTACCTCCTATCGCGGCATATTTGACCCTTTTTTTTTCTTTTTTTATTATTTGAATATCATTTATTGATTTTTGTTTCAAAAGTATACCTATCATTATTGAGACTTGTTTACAATGACGTGTTGCATGTTTGTACAAGCAAATTGAAAAAGTTTAAAATGAGGAAATCGTAAAGTAGGTACTTTGTGTAAAAGATCATTGACTCCACGGTAGGTACCTGATAAAATAACCATCAACCGATAACAAGCTAACACCATATAAATCTTATCAGGTATTTTTATGCTGTCAAATTTTAAATTAATTAAAACTTTCCAAATCGAATGAAAATACCCATACGGCCATACAGTTATCAAAATACACAAATATAGTAAATTATAAATAGCTCATTGAGCCCGTGAGATACCACTTTTATCATGCAAAACTTTCACACACACACACTCTCTCTTTCTTTCTCTCTTTCTGTATAATACAGTATATCAAATATTCTGAGTATTCAATATTATATTAGTATTCAAATATTCAATATTCTTAATAATAAACGTTCAAAGTACAAAAATAATAAATGGATGACTGATTTCTAATAAAAAGAAAATAAATAATTAAAAACCTGGTTCTTGTTTTAGTTTTGGGTGGGTCAGCTGGTTTGTATTATACATAGATAGTACAAAATCGTACTCTGTGCGGTAACGATAAATCATTGATATTGAATATAAAAGTAATTTTATACTTAAACCTATTTTATAAAATGTTTAGTTACAAAAAAAAACACGTCTGATAATTTTTAAAAATTTAAATGTAACAAATGCTTATCATTAGAATTCATTTTATAATAAAAAAAAAATTAAAGACTTTACTTTTAGAAAATCGTAAAATTGTTTTTAAATTAATGGGAATTAATGTTGTTTTTGTAGTTAATTACTTATTATTACTATATTAGCAAAAATATTGGGTACTATCCTCATGAAACCAAAATGAAACTTAAACGATTAAACTACCTAATGGATTGAATTTTTTTTAATGCTTTATAATCTAAATATCTATAATATATTATATAGGATATTAAAAAAGTCAAAATTTGAGTACTGTAAATAAATTATTATTTTAATTTCACAAGTTTATCTTTTTATAACTAAATTTTTAGATTACAAATATACCTATTGCATTAAATTTAAGAGTAATGAATAATGATAAATTATTGTTTACAACAAAAACTAACGAGTTCAGTGAATCAAATATCCGAAACTTTGTAAACACCAAAGTTTTATAGTATCTTCAGTTTAATACAGTAGACAAAATTGTTTGAAATGTTTATAACGTTTGTACTTTATCCATTCTGATTTAAATAATGTGAACACTTTTTAATGCGGTTAGGTTAGGTATTGCTAAAACAACAAAAATGAAATTTTTCACTGTAGAACCCTGTACATATTGTACAATAACTATTGCAAACACAGGTTTTCAAACTTTTTATTCATGTATAGACAAAAAATGTAAGTGTCTACTACAGCCTTTGATAAGAATCCTAGTCTTTTTATCTAAAAATCACAGGTTTTATCATAAAAAATTCATTTAAAATGAAAAAAATTCGAAAATTTTTGAAGTTCTGTAATAGTAGGCTTAAAAGTGATCGAAATCTATTGAAATTAGTAAAATATTGGCGTTTTACCATGATTTTTTACGATGTGCCTGTACAAATTATAAATAATTTAAGCCAATTTTATAATTTTCGGTAGGTAATGATATCTATTCAAAAACTAAAAAAAAAATTACAAAAATTATTCTAAAAAAAGTAGGTACAATATGTGGTTACTTTTTAATCTTTTGATGTAGGTAGAGGCACTTTTGAAAAAATCCGGTCATTTTGATATCTTAGGTGTTTTTCACAGATCAAAACAAAAATTACAACAAAATGTTTTCTCTGCGTGTAAAACTGAAGCATATTATACTCTATAATTTTTATAAAAATATACATTTTGGTTTTCAGAACTAAAAAATACTTTTCAGTGAACATTATTGCGTAAATTCTTACTTGAATGTAAAACTGGAGATCTCGTAGTCGTGAAATCTATGCAGACGTACACTATATTGACCACCAATAACAATTTTGCCAATTTTCGATTGTTCGCCATCGTGGTTGGTAAAAATACGAACAATTATAGTAACAATAATGAAACAGTTGACGGTCGTTTATTTAACAACAACAACAACAACAACGACGTTTAACGACGAGTGACGAATTATTATTAGTCGCGCGTTGATAGACGGACATTAGACGGAGGAGATGAATGAAGAAAAAGAAAAAAGTTGAAATAATTTTTTAAATTTTTTTTTGCTTTTAATTATTCAGCAGTCGATGCCGCCGACGAAACACGGGTTAATGTTATTTTATTACAACGGTATACTTAATTTAAACGGCAGCGAGTACAGTCGGTGGAAACGTTGGACGACAGACAAATCAACGCGTTTTTTAATCGGTGTGTAGGCACATAGTAAATGGAAGTCAGCGGTTTTCTTTCAAGAGATCCTGCTTTTTCCCACTATTAATTTACAGTAAGCGGCTGATTAAATTAAGACGAAACACTTTCATTCCGTACCAAATGCAGCAGCGGCAATGTTTCCGGAATCGATTTGCTGGGTGGGGAATATAATGTTATATAGATATAGGGAGGAGGGTGTTCGACCGTGTTCCGGTTCAGCTGAGTTTAGTGCATCATGTAACAATGGTAAAAAAAAAAATACTATGTAAATGAATGGTTACAAAAAAAAAAGTGTATGATAATGTATGCTGGTACGTATATATATGTATATAAATGTATAATCGTTGTCCTGTTGAAACAGTAGTAGAGGTAAGCAAGATGACGGAAATCCGTAAAGAATAATACAAAACTATAGCACAAACGTAACGTATTTTTTAATTAATTTGTGAGCACCGAAAATCGAATATGTGAATTAGTTTAAATAATTTTAACTGAACAACACAGATAAATTGAAAATCGATTGGTACCTAGGTGGTATACTTTATTGTTGGTTTTACGATTCTCGAACACGCGATCCATAATAGTTCTAATAAATAAATTACCAATTGCGTTTATCCTACCGGTATCGTATTCTGTAACTGCAGGACTATGTTATATAATCTACTGATATACCTACTTATATATGTGTGTATATCATTATCCGCATATTACCTTTATTTACTTACAAAAGTATTTTAAAAAAAAAATTAACGCTTAAATATGCCTTTTTGTCAAATTCGTATTTGTATTATCGATTTGGGCAGAATGTGTGTTGATTATTCCAGATTTTATGTTGATTCAGATCGAAACGATGCATTCGTGTCTTTAGGGTCGTATTTTGTAGGGGGGAAAGCGTTTGCCCCTCCATAGACTGTAAAATTTACATTGTAAATGGAAATTAAAGGAAAAACTAGACTCAATTAATCAATATTATATACTAATAAATACATTTCCCTTAAAAAAAGGTCCAAATACGCCCTTGTGTGAACAGTTTAGCTGCTTAAGATGCTTTGGTATAATCAACTTTTTGGGTATCTGATCTTTACAAATTGCACTTCTAATTAATAAGATAATGGACCTAAATGACATTTAATTTGAAGATTTGATTGAAATTTGTTTTTCTTTTTCGTTACACCCAAGTTATGAATTAGGTGAAATTCGAAATTATTTACAGAGATTTGAAATTTGTATACATACTTTGCAGTTATTTTATTTTATTACAAAAAATTATTATTATCGTTTTGTAGAACCATTAACTTTCTGTTTAATCTTAAAATTTTAATTCAATCAAAACGATCTAGTTTTGAACCCTGTTTTTACACAATTTTGATTTAGGTACAGTCTATATACAAGACGCTTTTTTTATATTTCTTTTTTCTTTTTTTGTGTCCTCGTATGTTTTTGATCGTATAAATCCTACAAAAATTTTTTATTACTGTTCACTCATAATTTTATTGAATGGAATTTGACCATTTTTGAGCCAAACATACCAAAGCTAAAAAATATCGAACATGTTGAGAAGGTACTACCTATCACTCAGAATTGTAACTTTTGTAAGCAATACATATTTTAAAAAAATGTTATCATGAATTTAGTTAGTGGTCATTTATTTATTGAAGATTAGCAAAAATGGAAAATTTTTTTTGTTTTTTGTTTGCAATGTATTTTCTAAAAATCGTACAAATAATTTGAAATTTTTTTTAACTCACCAAATATAGGTACACCTACAAGTTACAACAGTTATATTACTTCAAAACAATGAACTACCCGGCCCATACTACTAGTAGCTTCTCATTTTTTTTCTTTTGTGAACTTTATACTATCGGAACAGGTTGGAAACGTAAATCCACGGTCTTAGATTATCGTAAATCCTGTTTAAAAAATTGTATTTATTTTTTATGGGTGGTTGATTGATGATTATTTAACAGATAACACTTAACAGACTAATTTTAACGATAAGAATTTATCATTTGTGTTTAAGGTTATGTTCATATTGTTGTTTCTGGCGAGTGATAATGTAAATTTTTATAAATTCATAAAAAAACATTTATTATGGTCACTTTTTTCAACATTTTAAAACTTAATACATTTAAAACAGGTATTTCTTCGCCAATCAGATAATTAATGTTATTCCACTATGTTGGGTTTGTAACTTTTTCACATTTGTTGACTATTATTAATAGTATGTTTTACACACCAAAAACATAAATTGGATTTTTTTACATTTAGACCTGAAGACTCCTAGAAAGGTAAAATTGTTGTTATTTGCTCGGTATGATATGATGTAAATGCAATAATTTTTTTATTGATTTTTACTGCAGTTGTAAGCACTTATTAACATTTTGATGTACAGTTAGGTTTCCTCAGAAGGTACACAAAATATATTATTCTGTTTTGGTTGTTATTGTATCTATTAAATTAGTTTTATTCTAACTTGAATACCATCATGATTACCTATGTTGTTAAGTATATGTCATTAATCACCAGATCACTAGACGTTTTGTATTCAATATCTTATCCAAATTTGTAATTCATTCCTTAATTTTCAATTTGCATACATCCAAGTCACTGGATTTATTTTTATAAATATTCAGTTGTTTTTTTTTCAAGACGACTCAAATAATTGTAATAATCATTTACCATATTACAACTATAAAATAGACTGTATCAGTCGATGGTTCTTTAATACCTAAAAATTTTCATAATGTTCTTGACAATTGGTACCTATGAATGTTTGTATTTTGATACTAAAGTTAAGTTCTTTTAGTAATACCTAATTTCTCTAACATCTGAGTATACTTTTATTATTGTATAGATAACAAAATACATCAATGTTTAACAGTTTATACATAGTTTATTTTATTTTATTCTTTAAGTTTTGCTGTTTTTTTATTTTAGAGCATTAAGTGGTACTTAAAATTAAAATAAATGTTATGCTAGAGTATTCATCATGCAAAAATTATTTATTATTTTCCAATTTGCCCTATAATTGGTTTAAATTTTTTCAGGTTTAACAAACTCCTATTATGAATACAGTTAGTAAATATGTATTGTATGTACGGCAGATGCGATTGTTCCCATCAAATATTCTACGAAATTTAAAATATCAGTATACCATACAAAACCGTAAATTTTCGTCAACGTCATTGTCATTGTTCAACACCTTATCAAGTATTATTATGTTCCATTAATAGTTTGTTGAGTATGAATCAATAAAACATATTTGTCAATCACCTATTGTATTACAGGTTATAAAATAAAAAGGAAAATATCATACACTAGTCAAACAGATGTATCCAATTTTGTTGATACCCATGTTATTCTAACGACTAGTATCAGAACTGCAAAACAAACTTGTGAAGTATTGGAAGTGTTAAGACTTCATAACTCTGTTATGAATTCTCCACAACATTTACAAGCATTAAATACAATATTTATTTTACAAAAAAGTCATAAGTAAGTTAAGTTTTTCTTTGTTACACATTAAAATATTGTTTTAGATAGTCATTATAATTTATTAGTGAATTGATCGATGTCTACTTATTTTAAGAGTTTGTGTGATAAAATCAAAGAACAAATGGTTTGAACCTCTTATCATATTTGTTTAAGTTTAGGAAATGAAATTGTTATGTTGTAGGTAAAAAATATCATAAAAAAATTGTCATACTTACTATTAATTGTATTTGTACACATAATTATAAAATATTATAATGATCACATTTTGTATTTTTGATTCCAAACTCTTGTTCGGTGGCAATAATTTATTGTTGCTTTCACTTTGATGTTTTGACTAATCAGTGAACTACTTCATACTACTGCTTGTTGCTGGTTTATTTCCCAGTATATTTTTAATGTGCGGATAAAGCTAGATAAAGTTTAGGGGTTTCAGTCCACTTTACATTGCAACTATATCTTTTGGAAACACTATTTATTTCTTAAAATTTTTGTTGTAAATTAATTAAATACTTAAAAAATATTGTATTATAATGTATTGAAGTACAATCATTAATTTTGTTAAAATATTTGTTTTAGAACGAGTCAATCAAATGAAGAAATAACAAGAAGTCCTGAATTTACAGCTCTATGCAATAAAATTCAATATAACTCAAGAAATCTTGAACTAAATGATTTAATAAATAGTATCAAATGCCTAACATACTTAGGTGTTTCTGTGAATAGTAACATTATGCAAATTCAGTTACAGTTGATTAGTAAAATGATAAATGACATGTCTTTACAACAAATTACTTTTCTACATTTTTTACTGAAAGATTTAGTGCCATGTCCTTTAGTAAAAGCTTTGAAAATTGCGCTACCGATCATTTTTGAAATACAAGTTAAATATAAGTTAGAAGACAATATATCCTGGCAAATAGAATATCTTGGCTATGTTACTAAACATAGGTTATCTCAAAAAACATTTGATTTTTTGATGTCAAAGATCAGTAATAACTGTGACCAACTTCAATGTAAAATGGTTAAAAGTGTTTTACATAACTTATATCACAAAGATTATTCAACCGAAAAATATGTTGATTTAATTAATAGATGTTTGCACAATCTTATAAAAAATGAAGAATTCTCTACTAATATTTCTGAAATTGAAATCCTCTTGAAGAGAATGATTAATAAATATTTAACAGAATCCGAAATGTTTTATAATGAACAATTTATAAATTCAATACTTGAGCATTTAATTGAAAAAAATACTAGTTTTGAAAATGTATGTCACGTAATAAAAAAACTAAATAAAATTGTAAGTAATTATTTTTGATTTTGCACTTGATGCATATTAATAAGTTATTATTGCAGGGATATGTTCATCGTGGATTAATTGATTATGTCACTAAACTATTGAATAATGATAATGATATACTGACAAAAAGTAAATTTGGAACCCTTTTATCATACATAGCCGCATGTGCAAATGCTAATTATGTGCCACCTGGTTTTATTGAATTAAAATCTCAGATTTTGAAAAGACTTAATGTTCAAAAAGTAATATTGTTCTTATTAATTATTAAGTGCAAATTACGCAATAGTTTTATTATTATTTTTTTTAAATTTAAATAATATTTTACTGTTTAAATTGTGTATAATTATATACTCTCATTACCATATTATTAGTTGATAGTCTTCAACTTTTTAATTATATAATATGTTTATGTGTTTGCAGGATGTTTTAGAATTACCTTGGTTAATTGTTACATTTGACTTAGCTGTTCTAAATTGTTGGTCCGACAATTTATTAGAAAGAGTGTTTTCAAGAGATTTTCTCTTTGGATTCTTGAACAGAAGTAATTTTTATGTTTTATTTAAATACAAATCATCAATATATGTTTTTTAATAAATTCAATGTAAATAATAAAGTATACAATTGTTATTAAAATTATACAATTTTACTTATTATTTTAATTTTTTTCATGTTTAGGTGAAAATGTTCACGATAATGTTATGCTTTTGAAATTATATCAAGCTGCTATGACCTTGTATCCTGGAGGTTATAAAGGAGTATTGCCACCAACAGAAATATTAGAAAAAGCAATTGATGTATGTCAACAAAATTCTAATAATTTGCCATTAAAAGCATCTTTAGAACATGGCTTAGGTGGTAGTGACTATGTTTTGACTAGAATAAGAAGCAAATTGGGACATTTTATTGGTTGGTAATTTTTTATTAATGTGTTAAAAAATATAGTCGAAAAGTAAAAACTAATTTTGTTGGCAAACAGTCAAATAAACTGAATATTTTGGGGACGTCAGATCTCTATTTTCTCAATTATTTTAATAAATATGTATTTATTTATCTATATTAATATTTATAATTCACATTGCTTGCTCAGAACTGTTGTTTCTGTAAGCAATAATTTATAATTGCCTTAAAATTTAATATAAAACTAGTCTTACAATGACTTATTTATCATACATTATACTTTATTATTTCAATGTCAATTTTTAATTTTAGATTATGTTGTTGTTATGAGACCTGGTGGATACCCAGTTTCTATTCGAAACCATTATAATAATGAATCAAAATTGTTTTTGGAGAACATTGTAGAAGAATCAAATGATAACTTGGTGTAAGATTTTGCAGTTTTTATTGATAATTTTGAATCGAAAATGTTAAATATAATTATTTTATTTTTTAGGATCGCCATAACATTACACAAACCAAAAAATTATGTTATTAACCTAAATTGTTTAAGAGGTCCACATGTGTTAACTAACAAAACAATTGAATCTTTGGGTGTTGTATTATTAACTATATCAATGGATGTTTGGGATGGATTAATTGACTATGAAAAAATACCTTACATCATGAGAGAGTTGAAATCAAAAACTGATATTGATTTTATGACAAACATTGTACATTAAATGTGAGCACAACAATGAATAGTTGAATAACTTATTGTGAACATCTTTGTTAATGTACATATGTATGAATTTTTTTTACTAAAAACAAAAACTACTATTATAGTATGAAGCATTAAATGCATAGTATTTGAAAACATAATTATTTTTGTAGATTTTTAAAAATCTTTAGGTATAAATTTTACAGAAATTGCTTCTTAAACTTTTTAAACCCACCCTCGTAACAACTTAGAAGAATTAACTTTTAAATTAAATACTTAATTTAATTAATTTTTTTACTTTTTTAATTTATATGCATAACTAAATCAAGCAAAAATAAAGAAATATATATTTTGTTACACGCGGAATTTAATGATACAATACGTACTTAACGATACAAAACATTTTTGTCATTAATTGTAAAGTGTGCATTATGTTGCTAACATGAAGAGGAGTTTGACATCATTATTTGTATGTTTTTTTCCAAACTACAATTGTTTGTATAAAGGTTTTAAAATCTCAAATACTCACTTGTCCAGACTTGTTGTTTATTACAAAAATAAAATGATTAACTCATTTAACATAACAAACAATGCCAGTAACTCTTTAGTAAAGCAACTAATTATTAGTTATTATCCAAAATATTAGCACAAGCTCTTTTTATTTTTAAAAAAGTCAATTTTTTCTGTTTATAGGCGTTTAATTAAAAAAAAAAATGATTTAGCAAAAAAGGTAATTAAATTTTCTTAGATTTCCAGAGTTAAAACCAACAAATTTGCCCATTATTATCTTAAATAGAAAATTAAACAGGGTTTAGGCCATATGAAAAAGCAGGTATAATATCTAATTAATTTTCTGTACGTTTCACAACTAAATAATGTGAGACGCAAAATACAAAAACAATTTTAACATGAAAATTAAAAATTCTTAAACGGACATATCCTGTACAATTTAGTGTTTGTAAAAACAGCCGTACCATTTTGAATTTTATTATTACCTTACTGGTAGAATATTGGGTCCCATTTATGCTGTGGGGACTATGGAAAGCGGAGTCCTAACAACAGGAGCGCGGATACAACGGGAAATGGAAAAATCATTCAAAATTTACCTCGGTACCTACAGAATAAATTGTCAAGTTTTAAATTCAAAAACGTTCCCACATCATGGATAACAAAATGCTATTGTCTTTATTATTTGCACGGCTGGACCGCGCCCTATTCGGTCTGCAACTTTGATACACAAATAATTATCTTGATAGTCGATTCGTTCTTAGATGATGGGAACAAAACAATCATTGACTTGGTAATTCATGAATACAGTCTATAAACATTGAATATTACATTGTTCAATACACAGACTGTGATCGATATCAGTGGCGGAACTAGACATTTTAATTAGACTGGGCCACTCATGAGAGTCAATTTTTTTATTACATTTAAAACAATAGATTCTTAGCAAATGTATACATTAACACGGAACCAATTAGCCTGGGCCATGGCCCAGTTGGCCCAGGCCGTAGTTCCGCCTATGATCGATATAATAACACTATTGTAATTGTTTATATAATAATAATAATATTATTATTATATTATCATCGTCGACCCGTTATCAACCGTTTCCGTTATCGTCAAAACTATTATTTGTTGTCACGGGGTGTATAAGAAGAATCTATAATTCTCTACACCGCGTTTGTTGTGAATAGCTCCATGGAAATTGGTATCTTCTATTTGTAATCGTGACACCTCAGACAAGAGGTACACCACAAAACTACAGAACAACAACAATTCCTATTGTACCTCCTATCTAACTTTTATATATTTTTTTTCAAGTACTCCTTGTGACGATCTTGGAGTGTGTTCCTACGTCGCATTTTTTTTTCGCTGTCGAGTGTCAATCGACGCGACGCACACAAAGAACCTCAACACACACGATCCGATCAATTATTGAAAATAACTTCGGTCGATTCTTTTGATTAGTAAACATGGACAACACCTCCTCAGACGTGTCCAGCGGTGTTTCGTCTGCGGCAGTGGACGCGGTTGCCTTTAATAACGTAGTTAACCCGACAAAAAAATATTACAGGAAAACGGCTCATAGGTACGTTGAATGTTTACCATTGTTACAGTTTGTTTGTTTTTGTGACGATAGAAATAATAATATAATAGTGATCCCGTTTCCCGGAAAACTCGATTTGAAGTTGTTTTTCAAATAGATCTCCGTAATTCTTTATATTTTTGTTCCGTTTAATCATTTGTCATAAGTATAGTATAGAGTAATTTGTTCGTGTATTAGGAGTTCTGATAATAAATGTGTTATCGTTGATTAACTATTGTTACAAAACGTTTATGTTTCGTACTAATTATTGTTTGTAATTTATTTGTCATAAGTATTATGAGAGTAAAAAACAACGGTTTTATTTACTATTGATGATCGTTGTAACTATAATTTGAAGCAACGCAACATTCAATTTATAAGTAATAACAAAAATTATTAATTGATTCCCAAATACAAGTCAGGATCAGTTTTAAATTTCCTATTTTAGACGTTTCTTACACTGAGACACGAATTATTAATGTTCTTGTTGATAAAAACACGCATTAAAAAAACATTAATAACTTGCTTAGGTCATTACTTAGGTTTACGTATGTCTAATACAATCTCGAAAACAATAATATAATTATAATTCGTTAGAAAAATTGTGTCAGATTTTCGTAACGACTGCAGTATTTAACTTATTTATTCTTGTATTGCAACTATTATAACTGTTTTTGAAGGTTTGTTAGTTTTAAAACTTGTTTGACTAGTTGTTATCTACCTTCGTTTTTTTTTTTTGTCATTGGTACATTATTAATTATAAAGTTACAATATATTCTCCATAATGTGTCCGTAAATTGTGTGTCTTTTTGTCATTATTGTGTTGTAAATTAAATATTAATTATTTTAATGGATACAAACTGTAAATATTTCAGCCGGGCCTATTTAATTTACCTAAACAATAATGTTAGTATGCCGTACAAACTATTGTACCCAGTATTTTGATCGGTAACTTGTAAAAAAAAAAAAAAATTATTAGCAGATACCAGAGGTGGGCATAAAAACAATTTTCAAATACAAATACAAAATGTGTATTTCAGAACAGTTTAAGTAAGCGGTGAAAATGTATGAAAAATATTTTTTTAAAGTAGGTGTTCAATTCGAAATTTGCAGTTTTATTTACTGTACGAAAATCCATGTTTGATTTAAGTAAATCAAAAATAATTCAGCACGTTTGTTTCTATCGTTAAAACAATTTTTAGTAGCGTTCAAACTTCCCGACAATATTATTATTATTATTCGTTTGACACGTTTTTCTTTTTGTAGCGTAACAATTTTATATATTTAATAAACATTCCTTAATGCCTATAGATTAAAACCGCTCTACTATTATTTTATATACTTGTACAGAAAATGTTTTTTTACAGCTGTGTAATTTATGTTTTTTTTTTGGTATACGTACTTATATTGTACCTGGACGGTATTAAGCGACTTACGTACGATTCAATTTTTACTACATTATATACCTGTACGTTATAATTTTCTGCGATGGACCGCAATTTTGTGATGGCCACCTCCCACTTTTTGCGCTTTATAAAATCTGTAATTAACACGTTCAAGAGTCATTTTTCAAGTGTCCGATACAATAATAGCGTGATGATATCGAATGTAAGACGAACTTGGTTTTATGTTCGTTCTTTTTGTCAGGTTCGATGTAGGTAGGTCTATCACAAATCACATGTAGGTAGGTATACGTGATCTATCACACAAATCATGGTTCAGAGTTCGTGCCGTTAGGAGAGGAAGCCTTATACAATAATATCAGCATTATTACGTTTCATCAAAAACTCTAGTCCTTATGTTGTAGGTAGATAATATCATATTTTTTTTTTTTAATGTTCCTATAATATGATCGACACGGTCATATTTCAGTTTTGTCGCTGTTCAACATTATTATTTAGCACCAATGTCCGTAACTTATAAACACAAACAAACAGCGAGGACAAAACCGGTTGTCGTTTTAAAACCATTCGCTAACCGACCACCAATCTGCAGTGTTATGGCTAGTGTTAATTTGCACCTAGTGCATCGCGTGCGTTCGGTTAGTAGGTAATTTTTTTTCGACAAGTGCATTCGGCAAATTATTACGTTTTAGTGTCGTTTATACCGGATAGTGAATGCAACGTATCTATATATTTGTGTTTAAATTCGTTTTTTTTTTCATAATTTTTGTCGACCAGAAAAGAATAGGTACAAAAATCCTACATCGCGGTTTCCACCCTCTTAAAATTATTTTTGTTTTTATGACTTATACTGAGAAGTACGTGCGTAATAAAAGCTCTCGGCAAACACCAGTTTTTGACTTTCGTTAATAAAAAAACAAAAAATTGCTCGATTGATTACCTACTTACGGTATACGGCATACGCGCGGTGTAATGTCTCTGGAACGGCAGAAATTCGTCGAAGTCGCTCCTTTCGAGCGTTCGCTCGAACCACTGGCGAGATGTCATCTGTCTGATTGCGAGTTGATGTGTTTTTTCAATATGGAAAAACACTGTAGTAACGCAAGAAAAAATGCTCACAGGTAATTTTTTTCCTTTTTGTTATAGAGAAAAGTGAAAAATTTACAACTTTAACGAGAACTTTAATTAATCGCGTTTAGGTGTATAATAGTATTTTATTCTTTGAAATTAAAATTTGGTCAAACTCTGTTTTCACGTCCGTTCGTTTTTAATCGAGAAGTACGTTTCAACAAATTTAAAACTATAAAATTAGTTAATTTTTTTATATCAATTGTTTTTATTAAAATAATGAATTAGCGCGATTCAACAAAAGCTGCGTAATCTATGTATATTTTACTGTCGTGAATTATAATTTTTTTTCCGTTTATTATTCTTGTCGATCGTGTAGTTATGTTTAATATGCATAGCCCGTTGGACTGATGACGGATTCAATTATCGTTTCGCAGTTAAATTATATAAATCAAAAAAGGTCATGAATTAGGTACTAATAATTACTCAACAATCGAAAATGGTGGTTTCGTGTGATGGATTTTTAATTAGATTTTGCGCATCTGCTGGTTTTATTTATTAATTCATTTTCAATTATAAATTATTTTATAATATTATTTTTTAATTTTTTAACCAACGCATTTTTTAATTTATTATAATCACCACCGCATACCACATTAACGTAATAAAAATCTTACTAGCATTTAAATGACCCAAAGGCTCGGTTAATCAATTAGATAACGCGTACCTACTGCATGAACATTTGAGATTTGAACTCGGATTGAAAACTTTTTTTTTTTTACGGGAGGGTCAGTCTATAGGTGTACTTGCATAGAACTAAGAAAACAAATTTTTATTTATAGCAACTTTAATTAAAAATGGTAAAAATGATTGAAATTTACAAAGAGACTGACAAACTAGACTGTATAGAGAATTCATGTTATTTTCGATGATTGGTCGTAAAACTAACCAAAGTACGTCCCACGACTCGTTATTAAATGTTATAAAAAAAAAAAAAAAAATACGAAATTCATAATAATACTTCCAATGTTTCATATTGATGTCGGAAAATTATAAATATTGTATGCATTTGACATCGAATTGAAGCTATTTGGAATTTTTGTAGTTTGGTCGGTGAACGATTTACTGTAAATGACAGTAATTGTGGCAAGCTCTCATTGAACTCGAGTTTATCTATAAAAAATAAACTTTAGTTTCAACCACGATTAATTATATAATATACATAAATAAAAATAATAATAAATTATTATTATTAAATACTAGTATTTAATACCTTCACGCTGCATTGTGTCGTGTAAAGTCTCGTATATTTTTTATTGTATTTTCGTAGGTAACATGATAGTGACCGTACAAAATCTAATCTTCAACTTTTTTTCACACGATGCAATGTGAAAGTACCTTTAAGTATATTAAAATATTATAAATTCTGGTTTCAACCATAGAATAAATAATTAATTATGAGATTGTAGTATATAATCTTTATTTTACCTATTTATTTTTTTGATATTTTTTTGAAAGATTGTCATAAATTATGGTGATATATAACATTTAAGCTATGTATCAATATATTGATCGTATGTATCAATTTTTGACGAGTCTGATACTGATTAGTGATAGATTAAGTATAGATTTTAATATGTTTGGAAAAACCCTTTATGTATTATCTAAAAATCCATCTAAAACTATATCCAAACACAAAGTATTCTCGATGAATACTTTTTTATACAATTCTCAAACCTTTATGTTTCTGATGTATGTATTATAATACACGAGTTTTAATATAAGACATCATTTAAACTTAAACAATACAGTTTAAAACTTATTATTATAAGGAATATTATTATTCTATTTCCCTGTTCTCTATAATAATTGTTTCAAGGTAGTTTATTCCGTTGTGAATTAATATATTTTATTGTCACACAATGTACTACGTGGTACTGTTTATTGCTTCTTGTTGTTAGTTACGAATGAAATCGTTCGGTATAATAATCAATATAATAATACGTCGACTTTGTGACATAAACCGAACTTTTTTGTTCTTATTTTCCTTATTGATTTTACTTTTTCGTACAGTACTATTGTTTAATTTAAATCGTCATAATTATATAACAACGCGTGTTAACTTACATAAGTAATTACATAAACCTTTTCATATATTGTAGGTAGTTTAATAAAATAACTTGTATAATATACGAATACCGATTCAATAGTTATACTTAGAACTTATACAATTTTCGATTTGTGTCCAAAGTCTGCGTTTTGTCAAGCCATACATTTTGGCGGTTTGTAGTACCTAATTAATTACGAGTGTAATTAGCAATTATGTTCACAAGCATATACATGACTGATAAAAGTTTTTAAGTACCCAGAATTACTTTTCAAATGTTCACTAAAAACGTTTAAAAAGAGATATTGTAACTTTTTTAAACTACTAAAAACTTTGATAAAAAATTTACTAAAAACTGAGTGTACCTTAATAAAAACTATAAATAATACTAAATGTCTTGAAAAAAAAATTAATAGACATTATTAAAAAAAATTGAAAATTATAAGTGTTCAAACAATATTATTGTAGAAAAATCTATTGTTTTACTATAAGTATCTAGCTGATTGAGATAGTTTTATGAATTAACACACGTGTCACGTATACAAAATATGGTAAAACATATTGATAAAATTAATGTTGAAGTTTAAATCCACTCAGGACTATACTGTATAGGAACACTTGACAAAGAAGATTAAAAGTTTGTCATTTATTCAATTATCTATTTAATGTGTGCATTTACCTGTATTATTTGAAAATAAAATTGATTAATAATAATAATAATTAATTAGCGTTATTGACACAATTATTGGAAGTGCTATGAATTCTTAAATTGACCGATTGCATAAATGATTTGTTCACTTTATATTACCAAACAGCGTTTTCTAATCAATCACTGCTTTCGATTTTTTTCTAAACCGTCCATTCAATCCATATTTATGCAAATTCATGGTTTTCATTCCAGAATTTTTGTCAATAGAAGTTTGCACCTGGAGAATATAAAATTTTATGGATTTGACATGGATTACACGTTAGCTGGTACGTACTTAACATTTATTATAGTTTGATTTTAACGATTAGGTATTTGTACAAATTGTATCTTTAATGGTTATAGGTATTTTGAAACCTACGGTGTTTATATTGGTATTATTTGTTTACAGAGTACAAGTCACCGGCGTACGAAAGACTTGGATTTGCGTTGGCTGTCGAAAGGCTCGTATCACTTGGCTACCCCACTCAGATATTACAATTTGAGTACGATCCAACATTCCCAGTTAGGTAAATAACTACTAGATCTTTGCCACGGTTATCCGGATGATGCGAATGTTTTTTATTTTAGTATAATATGCTTTTTTTTTGTTGTAGATTTATTGAAATATATATATAATATGTAAGAATAAAGACATAGTTAACACTTAAAGGGTCATAAAATTAGGCAATCACATAGTCACAAAGTTATTTTACTAAAAAAAATGTATTCCTTGCTTTGTTAAATTTTAAAATTCTATTATTGTGCTTTTGTCATATACTATACCAATAATTGTGCAACTAAATCGCCTATTCAAGCTCCATAAATTAAATTGTACGCACTTTAAAGACTTTTGCTGGTTCCATCAGAATTATAAAAAAAATAAATTACTTTATATTTTGAAAACAGATTAAAAAACCCAACAACATTGTCTGTGTCATTTACTTTTTACATTTTTGAAAATGGTTACATTTTTGTTGAGTAATTTATAAATTAATAAAATTAAATACACAGAGTGTGGGCAATGTTATTATTTTGTTTTTATAATTCATATTACAATATATACAACAGTTCTGGATTAAGATACTTTGATTATATTAAATTTTATTTATTACTGCTTTTTTTCAGGGGCTTGTGGTTTGATTCGTTGTACGGAACATTGCTCAAAGTCGATTCGTACGGTAACATACTTGTTTGCGTACAAGGGTTCGAGTTTTTAAAACAGTGAGTACCTTTTTCATCAATTTTTGTTTTACACGATTATCGCCGCTTGATGTTTTAAAACTATTGAATGGTCTGTTTGTGTTTTATTTTCAGTTCACAGGTGTACGAACTTTACCCTAATAAGTTCCTTCAGCTTGACGAATCCCGTGTCTATGTACTTAACACACTGTTCAACTTGCCCGAAACATATTTGTTGGCTTGTCTTATCAACTACTTTACAACTTCGTCAATATACACAAGGTTTGTATTTTTGCAGATGTTGATGCTTAAATATAGTATAATACTTATTATTGATAAGGCAACTTGGAAAATACTGACCAATATATGACTAAACTAATTGTATATAGGTACAAGTATAGGCCTATAATAATTTTATAGAAATATAAAGTTGTTTTATGTTCAATATTGTTATTTTTATAGTTATTAAAACATTTTTTGAAATTTAAATAGAAACATATCCTATAACTATTAATTATAGTGTAGTTTAAACGTTGTACATAAACTTGTACTTAAATTATAAAATGATACTTAGGGAAAAAACTGGAGTGCGCAGTGGTGATTTGTTAATGTCGTTCAATTCCATATTTCAAGACGTGAGAAACGCTGTGGATTGGATTCATGTGCACGTAATATACTTACACAATATATTCAATACTCTTTGTTTGTTATATTAAGTAATGAAGTGATCATTTTTTCAGTACCTACTGTAATTATTATTGTTCCTACAAAATGGCTCAACAATAGTTCTTGTATGATTTTCAATACTTGGAAGAAGTTAAACGTAAAAGCTTTTTCAAACTTTAAAAAATGTTATTTTTACATTGTTCTTTGTGTCTAACAATAAAAATATGTATAAATTGTTACCTACTAAATATGTTTATAAATAATTTGTATGTTATTGTTAAAATTGGAAGCATCTCTACGATTTTCATTTGAAGCATAGGGTTAGGGTAGAAAAAAACTTAACACTTGTAATATTAAAGATTAATTAAGTAAAATTAATAACTTATCTATGTAGGAGTCTAGAAATCTATTAAAAACAAATAACAAAAGTAGGTATTTGTAATATATTATTTATAATCACTTAGAATGCTTATTTAATACTTTGATTGTAATTTTTAAATCATGTTTTCAAAAGTTACTGGAATTTAAAGTCATCAAAAAAGTTGATTAGTTGAGTTTCTTTTATAACCGTAATATAAGTTATTCTTAAAACTGACCTGAACCGGTTTCAGCTGCCTTAGTATACTTGGTTTGAAGTTATATTTTAGAAAGTCTCCTAAAGTTTTACAGATTCCCAAGATATGTAATAGTCAGACCCCTTTTTTATCAGAAATGTTTTTCAACAAATTGAGAAAGAAACTAATTTTTCTTGGTTTGTTGGTTGCACTTTTAGTTTTAATTTACACTTTCATGTTACAACTTACAATTTTTTGTGTATGTATAGGTACTGTAATATATGTACTTATAGGTTCTTATCAAAAAATACCTACCCGTTTGAAGTGTTATGTTTTTATTTTTATTATGTTATAACAGGGTGACTTAAAAGATAGAACTGTACAAAATCTATCCGATTATGTCAACAAAGACCCAAGGTTGCCAATGTTTTTAGCTAGAATTCGTCAAAGCGGCGCCAAAGTGTTCCTGTTGACAAATAGCGATTACTGGTTTACAAACATGATTATGACGTATTTGTTTGATTATCCACATGGCGCTTCGGTAAGTTTTAACACCCTTGTTCAGTTATTTTGTTTTATTATTATTGTTGTATATCTCTTATTGCAATACAGCTTGACGAGCCACACAGGGACTGGAAAACTTATTTTGATATAGTCGTTGTGGATGCAAGAAAACCACTATTTTTTAGCGAAGGAACAATTTTGAGACAAGTGGACACTAAGACTGGAGCTTTGAAAATGGGTACACACATTGGACCTTTATTAAAAGGTCAAGTTTATTCAGGAGGTATGTTGACTTTTACAAGATATATAACACATTTTAATATTTTGTACAAACTGGCAGAAATTTTGTGTGAAATGGTGTTTTGTTAAATATGACAAATTTTGACAAATGCGTTTGTTAAATATGTTTAAACGAAAGCATTTGTCAAAACAAAAAAGGTGTAATTATTTTTTATACAATTATTACTAGTACCTATTTAAACAACATACATAGTTAATAATATACATTTTATTGGCTGTTAATGATTGGAAAATGGAAACTCTTTCAATAGTAAAAATAGTAGAAATTCTGTTGAAACATTTTTGATTGCACTTTAGGATCTTGTGATATTTTCACTAAACTCATCGGTGCCAAAGGTAAAGACGTTCTTTATGTGGGTGATCATATATTTGGAGATATTCTCAAGTCAAAAAAAATTCGTGGCTGGAGAACGTTCTTAGTTGTACCCGAATTAGTCCAAGAGTTACACGTGTGGACAGATAAGTGTCAATACTTTGCAGAACTACAAAATTTTGATATAGCATTAGGAAATATGTACAAGTAAGTTTCTATTTTAATAACGTACTTTCCTTTCAAAATATGTTAACAATGTCACTTATGTAATGATAGCTATATAAATGAATAATAGTTTGAAACCTTACACAAAGTTTTAGCTAGTTTTTGAACTTAGTATTTATAGATTAATTAATACTCGTTAATATTTTAAACACCATTAAATTAAATTAAATGCTTATGTATATTTACGTAAGCAAAGCATTTTTGACTACCTACCTATTGTGATTATTTTAATTGTTTTTTTTTTTTTCTAGAAATCTAGATAGTAGTACAAATGAAAAGCCAGATATATCTAAGCTGAGAATAGCGATGCGTGAAGTCACTCATAAAATGGACTTATCCTATGGTATGATGGGTAGTCTGTTCCGTTCGGGATCAAGACAAACATTTTTCTCATCACAGGTCACGCGATACGCTGATTTATATGCTGCAACATTTTTAAATTTAATCTACTACCCGTTTTCCTATATGTTCCGAGCACCGGCCATGCTGGTAAGTGTTGTTTTTAGAAATTTATCTTTATTAAGTTTAGTTGTGTTCACAATTTTAAGGCTACCTAAAATCTTTATGAACTAATAATAGAAAAAAAAGAGTAAGAATATGTTATAATTTGTTAATAATTAATGCCAGATGACATTTACACAAAAAATTAGAGTAAGCAAACCAAAGGACCTATAACAAAAAAGTTATAGTGAACAATTATTTTTGTTAACTACTTTATTACGATTCAAATATTTGATGTAAAATATTCTGAACAATTTTGTGTGTATGTTGTCAGTAATCTCAGATATAAATTCAGACTAATCATTTGATTACTGACCAAAATTTAAGAAGAAACCGCTATTCATCCGTTCACAACTTGGCTCTTTTAACTATACATAATCTGCATCAAGTTAAAAAATAAAATAATATAGCTATTACCTATATGAAATAGTTAGTGTTTATTCAATTTATAATAGATATCCCTATTTTAAATACTTTCGCTTGAAAACAATTATTTTAAATTATTTTTGAATAAAAATAATGATTTTAATTTTTGTGTGAATTTAAAATTTTGCAAATCAATTTTAAACAATTATTGTTTGAAAAAAAAATTAAGATGTCCACTTCAGCCTTGTACATTTTGTTCTTATTTTAGAATAGAAATGTTGTAAAAATGTTTTTGTTGTCCGTATCATACACATGTAACAGATGCCACACGAGTCCACCGTTGCACATGAGTATGAACAAAGACAAAGCAGAGAAGATGCTACCTTGACGTCCGCAACAACGACCACGTTAGTGCCTGTTGATGAAGTGCAAAACAATGATGTCAAAGACGTAAGTGTATCAATCGGGTTTTTATATTTGCTTACCCTTTCCTTATTCTTAAATTATTTATTATTGCATCATACTAGCTAAATTGCGTAATTTCTTGTAATTTAAAAAATAAAATTAATTAAGTACCTACCTAATCAAATTGTGATCGGGAGAATATTAAAAATTAAAATAAATTATAAATACGTTTGCATTCAGTATTATTGTAAAAGACTATGTACTACCATCGAGTATCTATATATCCTGATATTTATACTCAAGAGTAAGTAACTATTATATTATAATTAAGGGCAATATTCAAAAAATCTACAATTTTTGTAGGTACATATTTCAGATTTTAGTTATTAATGATTGTCCTAAAACTGTATTTCAATGTAAAATCCTTTGTTCAGACAGAAGCTGAGTAAATTATTTAATTATATTAATTAATTTATTATTAATTATTTAATATGATGTAAGTGTGATTTGTAAGCTTCTTGGTTTTTTTAAATGATAAAACTATCACTTATATTATGTTTTTATTAATTTAGAGGTGTTAAATGCCACAGCAGCATACGCTAACAAACAATTGATGGGAGTAACTTCATACAGCTTTTTTATTTCTTTCAAAACTATTCCGAAAAAAATGCAATGCTAATTTATTTTAATTAAATAAAATGACCCATTTATTTTTTAACAAATAATATATATAACGTGTTGTTAAGTACCTTGGCCACTTTAGCTTTTTACTCGTACAATGTATCTAACCATTGTTTGTAATAATTAGTTGAAGGTCTAAAATATTTACCGAAAGCTTGATTATGATTTGAGAAATCCTAAAGGCTTAAAAATAATTATAGTGTTTTGATTTCTCTGTTTTCTTTCTCATTATTTCCTAAAGTTGTAACATTTTTTTTTCTTTCTTAGTTTTGGCCAGAATTAATTTCAATGGGTGTTAAAAATAACTAGATTGACCTATTTCAGTTCTCGCTACGATGGTGTTTAACAACACCTTTGTTATCATTTTGATTTTTTAAACACAGTTACAGATGCAAGGAGTGAACACGTTTATCACGCAAGCACCGGCCACAGTGACGCACACTCACGATGAAGACTGTTCAGACGACGAAGAAGAACGGCCGCCAGATTCGTCTTTCAAAATGTAAAAATCCTGACGTTTTGTTAACAACAGACAAAGACGGGATGATGACAATTTTGTTTAATATTACATTCTTATTTTTAATCAATGACCACATATTAATGTGGCATAACTACTGTGAAAAACCGATTATTATTATTAATTTTAGTACTGTTACAACCACAAGTGTATTGAATTTATACAGAAATTATTATGTTTACACAAAATATTCTTTTCTGATTGCCTGTCACTATTGGCGTATTTTAAATGGAGGCGTACAAAAAATTGAGAAAGAATTGAGCAAAGGGGCTACAGTCCCCCAGACATATTTACAGCCTCCCGTGTAAAATTTATAATAATTATCTACATCTTTGCTCCTGCATACATTCTAACAGGATTACTCTATTGTATTTCTTAGACAAAACTGTAAAGAATTTTAACAATCTTGTATATTTTACATTGAGGGGTTTGTAAAAGAATATAGTGCCTATACAGACCAATAATTTAAAAACACAAGCAAGGGTCAGAGATGTAACTCCCTTTACAAGACTTAAGCAAACTATCATGCTTAAGTATTGTGAAACACCTGCTTACATTTTAAATGTATTTATTTTTCAAAAATATTTGATACTTAAGGATCGAGGTTCTAAATGTACAGTATCACTAATTAGACGTCTTGCGCTCGACTTGTTTTTATTGTTTTTTCTTTCAATGCAAAGTGCTGTCGCATAAGAAAACAATAATGTTAAATTTTGATATTGTCTACAGAGGTGTCTGCTAAATACACCAAAAAGTGTACTTATTTCCGGCTTTATCAGTAATATTGATTTAATTCTTATGATTTGTTTATACTTCATTGCCATCAGTGTTTGGAAAAGAACGACGTTCATGAACGCACGTTCACGCGTTCACGTTCATATTTTGTGAACGACACGCGAACGTCACTCGTTTTTTTCAAATAGAACGTGAACGTGAACGACATTTATATTTTTAATGAATTTGAACGATTTTTAAGGCGTTCAAATTTATTGACCATTTAATAATTATATAATAATATTTTTCTATTATAATTCCTATTACCTATATTTATTAATTTGATTACAAATTATAAAAATAAAATACGTGGTATTCCAGTGAGCCCGTTTCGAAATAAAACAAAATAATATTATGGTTTCTATGAATTTGTAATAAATTGTTACCTATATAATAAATATACGAAAAATGTATATTGTATAGTTATAAAAATACACACGTAATTAGGTATGGTGGTGTGCAGGCTATATCACAGATAAGATAAAACTAAAAACTAAAATAAAATTTTATCTTATCTGTGGCTATATCAACCAGGCTTTATCATCTGCACCGTTTTAGGTTTAATCACTGGGAATTCCAAAAATACGGCGACGGTCAGAACAACACTTATGGAGGATAGCACCTGTATGGCTGTATGTGCAGTGTGTAGTGTGCACTGTGTAATATTATGTTATAATTTATATTCGACTGTGACTTAGATTATTTTAACCCTTTCAGTCCTGAATTTTTTTTTTTTTTCCAAAAAATTTTTTTTTTCATTATTTCTTTATATTAGGGTATAAATCACGTGTATTACCAATTTGGTGAACTTTGGACTTGCCATATGGGTAATAAAGTTATGGCTTTGCACAAGGCCACTGGGCGGTAAGGGAGTCAAATAACTTAGTGATTGGCAGTTGTTATTATGCACAATTTTATTAAATAAAATTATAGAATAAATAAAAAAAAACATTTCATTCATCTTGAATTTATTTTAATTTTAATTTTATTATAATATATAATTAATCAAATAGGTATTTTGATGGTAAAGTATATGGTTTATAATAACAATAAGTAACGTTGGTAACGAATAACGACCATAGAAAATATAATTTAATAACGAATTAACGAATAAACGAAGATACTCCAGCAGACAGTTTATATAGTAATTGAGTGTTTTAATTTTGTTACAAAGACTAGAGAAACCAATTTAAAAATGAAATAAAAATATAACTATTATCATTTATCAGAAATGTGTTGATAACGTAAACGCCCAGTGGCTTCCCTGGAAGCCATAATATAACCATGGTTGTACGCTTGCTCGTGAGTCATATTGACAAAACGACAGTTTTTCACTATAGCAATACCTATTTTCATGGAAGAAATGATAAAATCAGATTTTTAATATCACAATTCTTCGAATTATCAAAAAAAATAAAACTGATAAGAGGATTTTCAAAATTTTCAAATTTTTTTTTGTATAAGCTCAAATAAACCTTTAAGTACATATACCACACGTTTGGCTCTATTTTCAATAGAATCTAAATAAAATTTGCTTTTTAAAGAGATATATAACGAGTTTATACGTTATGTAGATGATTATCTATGAATTTCTCTAATACATGGCTTCGTACGAGGCCAAGGGGACCGAAAGGGTTAATTAATTTAAAATTATAAATTATAACATTTATAATGAATTTAAACAAAAAACGTGTACATAATATTGATATTAATAAATCAAATGAAGTTGATACTAATTCGGAAAGCACGAAGTGTATTCCGTGGTATGGATATGATAAATATTTTAAGTATGTCGAAGAAACTGATGAAAATATTAAAGTTTTATGCTTATTATGTTTGCCATCCAGAAAAACTAAAAGCACTTCAAAAAAGTCATCGACTAATTTAAAACGACATATGAAGGTATGTATATAAAATATGTTTTATTTCTTATTAATATCTCACATTTACCTACTCATATTTCTGAATAAAATTAATCTTAAAAAAATTGGTAGGTGGGTAGGTACATAATAAAATACTGTATATATTAAATTTAATTCAGACATTTTAAAGTTATTTTGGTTATATGTACCTAGTTGTTTTTTGCTATCTATGTTTAATGTTTTCTATACATATGAAATTTCATTATAAACATAAAATTGTATAAGTATAATACCTACATTTTTTAAGCATAAATGTAAATAAAGTTTATCAAAGTTTATGTAGGTATACGTATAAATCTTTGTAGGTAGGTATGTACCTATAGTTAATTATATAGTATTGTAAATTCATCAGTTATTGTGGTACCTATATAATATTAACATTTAATTGTCTCCAAAAACAAAAACATTGAAAACTTTTTCTACATTATGGAAAACATAATATAATAATATAATAGGTAAATAATATTTTATTCTTATTCAAATAATTCTACCTTTATGCTCAATATTCCTTTGCGAAATAATGATTTTAAATGTTTGGATAATTATGTACTTACCTAATATTTATTTAAACTCAATAAGTAGGTAGGTACCTACCTATATTTTTTTAATTTTCCTAAAAATTTAATAGCAAGCATATTAAATATTACAAATTGACTCATTACCTAATCAATATAATTTCTAATTTGCATGTAATATAATATTTAAAATTTAAATACCTAGTTTATTTGCACAATAGATAGGTACCTACATTAGATACTTGCATGAAAAACTTACTAACAATAATTTTAAAATGTAGTAGGTACCTACTTATCAACCAAAATACTATACTAAATCACAGTAGGTATGCTATAGTTTTACAGTTTTAATGTACCTAGAATATATATATATATACACCTTTAATATAGAAATTAAATTAAATTAAAATGGAGGTATTGCATATTTTTTCAGTTTTAGTATACTTTTAAAATAGTAGTTGCATATATATATATATATATCGTAGGTACCAGTGCGGTAGCCAGAATTATTTTTCAGAAGAGGCTATTAATTTATTGATAAATAACATTTTAAGTTTGGACTAGAAGCATTCACAAAAATTATTACATTCTTAATCCTCCCCTAATAAAATTCAATTTACTACCTATATTATTATTTTCTTGTCCAAATGCATTAAAATTCAGTTGATTAAATATAATTTAAAGAAGTTAGTAGGTATTGTAAAAAAAAAAAAATTAATAATTACTGAATTAATTTAAATATTGAGAAGATAAATTACAATATTTATCAATCATCAATATTTTAAATTTCTATCTACCTACTGTGCATACAGGTATTCTTCAAATTAAATGTAAGTAGGTATATAATATAGGCGGAGCTCTGGCTTTTGCTCTGGGAAAAAATGTCAAAATATCAAAAAACATTTTTTAGGGTTTTCATTTATATACCTACCAATCGCAAAAAGTATCCTGCAGTCAGAACTTCAAGTTTTTTAATTTGTCCACCCCTTTTCAACTCACTCTATGGCTTTTGGGACTAGCAAAAAATCTTAGAATATCAAAATATTCCATATAGATATTTTATTTGTGTAACAATCGTAAGAAGTATTTTTACCTCACTTGGCAGCTTAAGACATAAGCTTAGACGTCATTTTTTCTATTTCCTTAGATAGATACTCTACATTTATCGTCACTAATAATTTCTTGATAACTTTTGAAAAGTTTGTTAGTAACATACTTGTATAATTTATTAATTACCTATTTATAAAGTGAAGTAAAAAAAACAATAATTCAAAATTTGTATCCCGCGATACTATTGTTCCGATAGTAACTATACAAATAAAAAATCTAGGTACCTACCTATATGAAGTTTTTCAATATTTTGACAATTTTTCCTAGACCCAAAAGCCATGGGGTGAGGTGAAAAAGGGTGAAGAAAAATCAAAGTTCTGACTAGGGGATACTTTTTACGATTGATATATAAATCCTTCCCTTCTAGTTCTAATAAACTTAAAGGTCCCTGTTCAATAATTATTCACCCGTAATAATTCTAGTTTTTTCATTCACACTGCCCTACAAATTATTAAAAAAAATGAACCTATCACCCACATAATGTGACTTGCCAATGATGATCCATCTTTCCTTTTTTAATATAAATATATTTTTGTCTTCATCTTTTTTAAGTTATGTATGTAATCTAATACCTATCTGTATATATTGGGCACTAGCCTGTTTTCCTTTTAATAAATAAATAAAATACCTAATTAATTATGTTTTTGGATATTTTGGCATTCTTTTCCCTGGCTTAAAAGCCAGAGTTCAACCGAATATTCTATTAATTCATTTTTTTAAATTTTTCAATAGTACCTATCCTGGAGGATGAATTACTTTAAAATGTTATAAATCAAATTTCTGATTTTCAAAGATTATCAGAGATTAAAAATAATTTGTATACTAATTTCCAGAACTGTGTAGAAAGTTTACTGGATTTTTTTAAAAAAATATTTACTTTTTGTAGGTAGGTTTATTAATAAAAAATAAATATATATGGGGTAGGTATTAACTTATATTTTAATTTTTTTTTATTTTTTCAGAAAGTTCATACATAAAAGTTTGCAGAATTTGTAGCCAATACAGATGCAGAAAAAAAAATTAACAGTTTACAAAATATTCCAAATAATGAGGCTACAATTACAGAAAATTTATTGACAGATAATAAATCGAGCAACCTCATACAATCTACATGACACAGAATTGGTACTGGAAATGAGATAATTACTCAAAAGCAACTGGACTCTGCAATAATTCAATTTGTCGTTCAAGATATACAGCCAATTAATATTGTTGACAAGCCAGTATTTTTGAATTTGATTAGGTTGGGACTACCAAAAACATTATCAGTTATGTGTTCAAAAACATTAAAAAGTCGATTAAACTCCTCAGCTAATGCAATGGTAGATACTATTACTAAAACACTGTCAAATATTGAATATATATCAGAAACTGCGGATTGTTGGACCCAAGGTAAAAAATCTTACCTTGGCATAACAGCCCATTGGATTAATACTACAACATTGGTTAGAGAAGGAGTATCTTTAGCTTGCACAGCAATAAAAGGTCGGCATACTTTTGATCTATTAGCCAGAGAAATACAAAATATTAATATGAAGTATAAAATTCAAAATAAAGTTGTTAGTACTACGACAGATAATGGTAGCAATTTCGTAAAAGCGTTTAAGATTTTCGGAATTTATGAAAATTATGAGGAAAACTTATCCGATGAACAGAATAAAGATGAAGAAATAGAGCTAATTGAATTAACTGGTATAATTGAAGATGGTGAAGAAAATGATATTGATTTACAAGTTAGTTTGTCAGCTCATAGACGATGTGTGCGTCATACTTTAAACTTGATCGCAACTAATGATATTGAAAAATGGTTCAATGAAAACGAAAAGCAGGCTGATGTGCTTCAACTCAAAAAGCTTTACCGAAAACTCTTTGCCAAATTAACGAAACTTTGGTCAAAACAAAATCAGTCGACAATTGTGGCAGAAAAAATTCATGACATACTAAATGTTTATTTAAGAGTACCTAATAAAACTAGATGGAATTCAACATATGACGCATTACTTCAGTTAAGAAAAATTATTAATGGACATGGTGGCTTAGAAAAATTGAATCAAGTCATGGACATTAATACTTTACCAAGAATATTATCCGAAGAAGCTGTATTCATACATGAATTTTGTGATATATTTGGACCAATTGCAGATTCTTTAGATTTCTTACAAGGGGAAAAAGCTATGTATATGGGATATCTTCTACCGACTTTACATCCATTAGAAAAAAAGATTAAAAATAGACAATGTAAACCTATGATTCATTGTACTCTTCTATTAGAAGCTGTTTTAAGATCAATAAAAAAAAGGTTTGTATGATTGAATTAGAAAATTATAATTATTACCTATATTAGGTATATATATTAATATATTAGTGGTATGTACATATTATGTAATTGGTGTTTCAGATTTCATCAGTCATACACACACAGGAAATAAAATAAAACATATGGTATAGTATGGTAAATATTTAATGGTTGAAAAATCATAAAATTGAAACATTTAATTATGTCAAATGATTAACTTATTCACAATTTTTGACAAGAAAAACACACCAAACCAATATTATTCATTTGAAACATAAATAATGTATAAATTACTATCATAAAAAAACTCTGCATTTACAATTCATAATCCGTTTTTAAGTATTGAAGCCCAATAAACAATTTTCATGTTATTCAAGATATATAATTAAAAACTTTGTTCAAAATACAGTCAACAAATACTTAGAATAACTTCACCTTGTAGAAAACTGAGTGGTCTAGTAAATACGTTATAGATAGTTTTGAAAAATGAAGTAAACAATATCAATAATAATAGTTATAGTAGTAAAATATAAATTGTAATTAATGAGAGTAAAATTTAAAAATTGTGCATTTAACATTTACCAACTTTTTAAATAACTTGAACAATTAAATAAGAAAGTTCAAAGAATATAAACATTATTAATTGTCAACACTAACCATAGATTCACGTCCTTGACCAACACCTATCCATTTAACTGTAAACGATAATAAGTAAATAGATTAATCATACTTTGTTGTTTCATTATTATAGTAATACAATGGTGGCTTTAACAGTCAAACTAGTTACAATATTTTTGATCAAACAATAGCTGACGTAATAAAAAATGTTTTTCAAGATACATCATATTAAAATATTCAACTGCCAATTTTCGTAATAAATTTAATACACCTAGTAATATGAACTATACTACATAATATAGGTAGGTAACTGGTTAAACTAATCAGTTTCAATTTTTTTTTTTTTTTTAAATCAAACTTTTAGAACAGATGCCATTAAAGTACATCATACTTTACTGTAGTTAAATACTTCAACATAACATCGAAAATTGCGTAAAAAATTTGTAAATTGTGTTTTAAACTCAGTTTTGTCATCAACATTTTAAATCAGAGCATTAAGTAGTTAACATTTTAGAGTCAAAGAAAATATGTGTTTTTTTATTACCAGGTACACCAAGATGTTCTGTAATGGTAAAAACAAATTTCCTTGCGTTTTCTGGTAGATCATTAAAATGCCTTATGCCACTTATATTAGTTTTCCAACCAGGCAAGGTTAAATACTTAACCTAAAATAAACACACGTTTAATATAATAATAATAAAAATTGTTTGATTATTGACATAGATATATCGACAATTAAGGTGATTTGGAGCTTTTAGCCTCGGGTCAATTATAAACTTCCAAGACTAAAAAACAGTATTATCAGTCTTAAAGAGCTCATAGCAAATATCTGCACACTCAAAACTTCCTAATAATGCCACAATTGTGCCTATAAATATTGATACAATTTAGGATAAAATGTATACCTGTACAGATGATAGTTCAGATAAACTGGATGGATAATAATTGAGTGTCTTTCCATTTAATTGATATTCGACTCCAATTTTTACTTCATCAAAGCTATCTAATATATCGAGTTTTGTCAAACAAATTCTGAAAATAAAATCACCTGATAATCCACACTGTTTTAGTGTTTTCTTTTAATATCTAGAGCAGCAGTCTTCAATATTTTTTACCTTAATTTTATACTAACCAATGTTATTAAATAATTTTTTAATTATACTAATTGCAACAAACATTGCAAATGTTCTGTGAATTTGATGAATGGTGGAGTGTTTGCTACGAAAACCAAATTGCGAGTCGGGTAAAGCTTTTGTTTCTTCAACGGTTTTAATAAGTCTTTTTAGAAGCATTTTTTCAAAAACTTTAGATAGTATTGGTAGCAAACTTATTGGTCTGTAGGATGATGGACAGTCCGGAAGTTTTTTTGGTTTCAGGATAAGTATAACAGAAGAATACTTCCATAGTAATGGGGGACAAATAAAAAAATTTTGCGCGAGTGCATTATAATGGCATTTGTCAGCCGGGTATTTAGTTCTTTGCCATAGACAGCGAGCGCGACCATTTTGTACTGTAAGGGTACGTATATATAAAGGAAAAATTGCGGTGGGTGTGTGTGGCTTCGAAGGTAGAGCTGATTCCCATGCTGAGGTTTGTATATTGGATATTAGGAGATTCACCGCGTCATCAATGTCAGCTGCGGTTTTCAGCCGGACTTTTAGACTAGTTTTTTGTAGGATTGATTTTTGAAAATTTTCCCAGTTGTTTTGAGAATGTAACGGTGGTGCATTGTATTGGTTGGGCAAAGGCTGGCAGTCTATTGTGAGTAGAATGGGGAATGATCTGAGCATGGAGCATGGAGATTTATAATCGAGGAGTGGAGCGTGCTAGGGATTTTTGTTAAAATAATGATGTAATAAAAAAACATACTTAGTATAACCATTAACCATTGATGTATATTTCAGTAGAGGAATATCTAACCATCCACAACGACGTTTTCTTTTAGTTGTAACACCAATTTCATGTCCTATAGTTTGAAGTTTAGCACCAACTTCCTAATTAAATACATGTAATTAGTAATTTATAATCTTGGTTAAAATTTAGTTAAATCATTCAATGAATGTAACACATGATTTACAGAATTGAAATACGCTGAGCCATTGCATTTTATTTGTCACTATCCAAAAAATTTGATAAAAAAAAATGTATAATTATGATTTATTTAAACTATGACATTATAAATCACTTACATCAGTCAGTTCAGAAGGAAATGGACCATCACCTACTCTAGTAGTATATGCTTTGACAACCCCAATAACATTACCAATTGCGGATGGAGGTAATCCAAGACCAGTACAGACTCCACCAATACTACAGTTTGACGATGTCACATACGGGTATGTACCTATGCAATATAGAAAATAAATATTTTAATTAATTAACAAAGAAAAATATACTTAGAATACTAAATCTGTAGGAAGATCACAGAGAAAGATAATTTTATCTATTATCGAATATCTTATGTTACTTGTATCAGCTATCATATACATTAAATAATATATGATGCTTACAGGAAGTTTACAGATTTCATATTGATTGAATTTATAAAATTATTTTATTTTATAAAAAAATATATGTACGCAAACTATATAATTACCAAAATCAATGTCTAACATAGCTGCATTGGCTCCTTCGACCAAAATGCGTTTTCCGTCTTTTAACGCGGCATGCAAATATCCCACAGTCTCTACTACTAATGGTCTTAACTCGTTTGCATAATATTCATAATTTTTTAATTCTTCCTCAGGATTAACTTCTAGCAATGGAAACATTCGTTTATGTATTTCAACCAAGTTGTAAAACCTTCATAAAAAAAAAAAAAATAATAATAATAATAACAATTACAAATTTAAATGGTACCTACCTAACACCAACAATAATTTAAAATGAAAATGGATTGATTTATGTTTACTTAAATTCAATTAAAAATAAAGAACGTTGAACATAAATAAATTATTAATTATTTAAATTAAGGTATGATTAAATCAAAATTTAGTTAAAATAAATAAATAATTAAAATAAATCATAATTTTCTGCAAATTTTCACAAAATGTTTTTTCTAATGCATTATCAAGTATGTACAATGAGTTCTATAACACAAATAGACTTTTATATCATGAATAAAATAAATAATTTCCTTAGTTTGATTAAATACTTGAGTTATTACATTGATAAACCCAGTTAAAATATTTTTAATGCAAGGAATAGTATACACATAAATATGGCATATATATATATATATGCCATATATATATATATTTATTATAAATGCAACTAACTTTTCTTTAAATGAATTAAAATCTCCAAGTAAATCAGCTAATCTTAAACCATTTCTAGTAGCTTTAGAGGCGTATGTTGGTCCGATTCCTTTTTTAGTTGTACCTAAAGATTTTTTGCCTTTTTCCATTTCCTGAAGACCGTCTACTTGCTACAGTTCAAAAAATAAAGAATCAAGTTCATAATTTAATCTAATGGTCACAGTGTTAAATCATAGGCTATGTGCTCAGAAAAACAAACAAATTCTAAAACATAGCGTACTAAAAAATATTCTAATAAAGTTTTTACCTTATACCTACTATGTATATTTAAGTATTATTTTGTACAAAAATCATTTTAAATTTTTGATTTATCTAACAATTTACATTTTAATGTAAATTTACAGACGTAGAGTCTATAATGTGACATGTTGATTTTTGACAAAATGAAATGAACAATATTGTAATGGCGGCAATAGCCATTTGTTCATTAGTCATGCAATACAACAATATACTTAAGTACCAGATACACATGAATTCAAATAAGCTCACAATTTAATAACATGCGGGTACCATAGCTATTATAACTTACCTAATAAAATATAGAAACCATTACCAACTATAGTCATTTTATGAATATTTGTTATACAAATACAAACGTTTATTAAAAAGTACCTCATTAAAAAAATAAAAACATTTAAAAAAGTAACTACAAAAGAAAAATAAAAAAAAAAAAAAAATTAAAAAGAGAACAATATTGTAGAAATCATTACAACGTGTATTAAAAATTTAATTAAAAAAGTAAGTATAAGTGGGAAAATCACAGAAATACTAAAATGTACTTAATATGGATTGGGTTTTTTTTTTTTTTTTTGGCCTATTTATTCTCATATTTAAACAGTACCCAATCAGAAATCACTACATAACCATTATTATGATGTACCTAGGTACTAAGTTTGAAAAATCAAATTAACATGATTAAGTTTCTTTAAAATGATTTTTTTTTTTAATAGGTATGTTCGTATTTCTATAGATATGTAGAATCCACATTTTTTGTAAGTAAGTAATAAGCCTACATACACCTACATATCTTTTATCTATTATTTTCCATTCGCTTAAATTAGTGTCACTGAATTTTCATTAATTACACAATTGCAATTATTACCTGGTGAAAGTCAAACACAAGATGCGCACGATCCGATATTAACAATCGTTTTTTCCAGTCCAAAAGTCCTTTCAGTTCATTTTTTTTACATTCTTCAAATAATCCAGGAAGATGAATAACAACTCCATTACCTGTTAAATGTTTAATAACAAAAACAATTGTTCACTCGTAGTATTTTAAATCACGGGTAGATAAAAAAAATTTAAATTGGTTTTATTTTTTAATAAGAATAGGTAACTACTTTTTTTTTAAATTGTTTACGTAATTTTATGCACCTATAGAAATTATTCAAGTAATAAATAAACATATCAAGTAGGTATGGTTGAAATAGAAATTTTTATAAAATGTTAAGGATTTCAACGCCCAGTAAAAACAACAAAAACAATTTTATATAGGTGCTTTGGTCTTGCCCTATGATGTCATTAATTACTCTTACTCTCCTGATGGGGTGGGAAAGTGTTAAAAATTTTTTTTAGTACGATACCTACATTGAACACCAGCCCCGCCTCTGCGCATAGCCAAAAGCAAAGTAATACATAGAATACAAAGTAGTAGTACACAACAAAGAAGAAAAAAAATTGTTCTCACCGATAACGGATTTGCAATTTGGATTGATTATTCCACTAGGTAACAAGTGAAAATCAAATTCTTTATCGTCTACAACAACTGTATGGCCTGCGTTGTTTCCTCCCTAAAATCAAACGGGCATTTGTTATTTATTTTATCATAATTGAAAAAACAAATAAAACAATTTATTATTAAACAACGGCACAACAATTTTGGACCTTATTCTCTTAAGAATGCAAATCAATCCAATTTAATGTTTTGAGACTATTATTAGCTAACTAAATACTAGGTAGTAGGCTGAGTTACAGTAAGTTTGGGGTGTTATTTTCCAATTGAATACTGTTTGGCGGGGGGAAGCTCCAAAAAAACGGAAAAAACCAAATAATAATACTTTGAGAAATCAGTATTTTTTTACTTTGCGTCGTTTGTTAGTTTACTTTTTTTATTAGTTTCAAAATAATTAGAAACCAACAAGCTTTTTTTTTTTAACAACAGTTATCCCAAAAGACACGTGTTTAATATCAAAGAAGCGCTCATCTCAACCGTTCCGTCAATAAGTAGTATAGTACCCGCACATAAACTGTTCTAAAATCTTACACGGGAGCATCGGCGGCGGTGTCCCCCCGACACAACAACAACAAGGGCCAAACACGATGCGGTGAGCACCTTACCTAGAGAACACGGACGGAAGAACGAAAATTCGGCGCAACGTAACACGGTCCACTGCCTCCTCCTCACTGGTAAGTTTGATTTTTTTAAATTTTTTTCACGCACGTGCAAATTTGACCGCCGAGCCGCTTTCTTCACACGCGTCGAAAAACAAAACGAAATCGTTATACGTGTAATAATAACAAATTGACGAATCGTCTGCCGCGCGGAAACGTTCGTTCGGCAACCTTGAAAGTTACTATTATTGTTGTTGTTGTTGCGGGGCGCACGAAAAAAAAAAAAATACAGCGTACGCGCATCGGCCGCCGAATTTCGCGGTTTCGCTATATAATAATACGGAGCGCCGTATACAAAAGTCGGTTTTGCACTCGTTTTTTTTTTCCACGCTCGTCCGGGTTCGTAAAAATCGGCCGGACGGTTCGATCTTTATTGCGGGCGGCGGCACCCGATCCCGCCGGGGGGGTAATATTTTTTTTTTTTTAACTCCACCCGACACCCGGGGGAGTGTACCCCGGCGGCGGCGGTCCAGTCTACCCGGTTAAAACGAAAATAAACGACACGTTATCACCTGACACCGGCAGACGAGGTCAGCGTCCGTGGCCAACATATCGACCACCTTGCCTTTGCCTTCGTCGCCCCACTGGGCGCCCAACACCACGGTCACTCGGTTGGTCCCTTCGACGACGGTCCCGTTCATCCCTGTGCTGCAAACCGAACGCGGTAGAAAAAAAACAGTTTCGGCGGTTTCCCCGTGGGGGCACGTCCACGCGGGCAGAACGATGATGACGCGGACGACCCACTCTTTTCTGCTCACCGGACGCGACGAGCGAGAACGCCGCGAAACGCGAACGGATATCGATACTGCCGGCGGGCGCGAGGCGACCAACGAACACCGCGCACGACGACGGACTAAACGGCGGTTCGCGCGCGCAAAACCGAGGTGGTGCGATCGCGGCGGCGGCGGCGGTTACGGACGTTTTCAAACGCTGCGCGCGGGCCGGAGGGAAACCGCAGCAGCTGTTGCCGACGACGGATGGGTGTGCGTGCGCGGTCGGCGAAAAAAAAATCGTTTGGCGAAGACGAAGCAGCAACAGCAGCTCTCTCAGATAACGCCGTGACGACGACACTGTCCGCCGTCGGCGTGTTTGCCGTAACAGTATTACGTTACACTGCTGCTGTAGTAATAATATCGCTGTTATTATCGCGTTAGAACGACGACGAGAGAGAGCGGCTCGTCTCGACGCGATTATAGGCGCACTGTTGATTTTTTACCGAACGGCGGCGCGATTTAGGAGGTCAAACCCTCCTCCACAAAAAACGGGGAGGCTAAATATAATAAAACCGGCCAAGCATAAATTGGCCCCCCCCCCAAATTTTCCGAGTAACGAAGAACGTGCGTCGGTTTTAAAACACGTCACGATGGCGCGTGTGCGTGTTTTTTTTTTTTTTACTATCAAACCGCGAGAACTCCTTCAATAGCGCTCCACAGTGGCGTAACTACCGGTGTTCAGTGGGTTCCACGGAACACGGGCCCCGCGGCTGTGGGGGCCCATTGAAGGGCGAGAATACATTGATAGGGGGCCCATTTTGTGCACTCGAACACACTAAAATCAGAAGTAGTTACGCCCCTGGCGCTCCACACATTATTATCGGTAGGCACCCCGCGGTTTCTGGTACGCGTGGTATATGTACTACATTGAGGATGGGTCACAGATTTGTGCGTGAAAAATTAAAAAAGTCGCAACGAAAAATCACGGCAAACGTGCAGTTCTTGACCACCACCTGCGTTCTCTACGGGATTCATACGTATAATCGATTTATAGTTTTTTTTTGGTCTCCCAGCAATGATCGTTGAAACGTTGACGAACACAAACACGTAACGCGTACGTACAGAAAACGGAGTATAATACGCAGAGACGAGCAGAATAAAATAAGGTTCACCTCTAAATGCGTTACGAGTATAATAGATGTAGGTTAGTAAAACACTACTAAACCGAATACAAAATAAATAAGACAAATTTTACTTTACAATTTAAAACTTACGAACGGGCGGTAAACGTTACAGTGACGGTGTCAAACGGTGACACGGGGGGGGGGTGGGCCTCCCTAAGACAAACGTTTGCCCCTCTCTCGCTCGCGCCCGCCCCCCAGATATTTTGGCACTTTGTGTCGCACGAATCGTAACAGATTTTATTATTATAGTCACGAGTGGCACTAACTGGCTAAAATTCAAATTTTTAAAATTTACGAAAACATCATCCGCAGATCACTGACAGTTATTTTTAGGGGAATACCTAGCACAACTGTATGCGAAATTCTATAAGCGTTTGTTTTCCCGGCGTTGTAAATATATGCACGGTATTACCGTTTTTACCGGAACGTTAATTTTGACCGTGACGAACATTCCGCTCCTTGCCAAAACAGAAGAATAATTATAATTAATTACCCGTTTAAAAATGTTTGTTCGCCCTTAAGTTTAATTCAATATTTTGAATGGTCTGTTGTATACGTTATCGGTAATTTAAGTGGTTTTTTTTTTTTTTTTTTACAAAATCGATGTTTAGTTTCATTTACAGTTGTTAAATTTTGTACTTTTCCCTCTAACTAATTTATTCGCTCTCCTATAAGGAAAACAAAATCTAACGCTTTCCCAGCCTACCTACACCTATATAATACGTAATGATGTTAATAACTGGTAAAAGTGACGTTTATTAAAACACAACATATATACAACATAAAAATGTAGGATACATGGACGTATAAAAATGTAAAACGCTATTTTGTGTTTGAAAATTGTATTTTAGAATACAAATCCATCAATCTGTTAAAAATATGCCTCTGACGGGTAAAAGTAAACTTAACGAATTCAACCCGGTGATCTTTTTTTACCGTCGTTAAAATCGGATATTTACAAGAGCAACATATTTAAGCAGGTAGGTATATTGCTACTTTTTATCGAATTCGAGTAAACATTTCTGTTTAAAATTTTTAAAAACGTATTATTATTTCTCTGCATGTATTCAGTTTCGCTCGCTCGGTGCAGTCGCTTCGCTCTTTTTTAGTGGTAACACTAAAATATCTTAGTTTTAAAGAGCACTGTATCGTTTTAATATTTATCATCAAATTAAAGTTTTCATTTTTATTTTTAAATCGCAAACATCAGAAATGGGAGATTTAAATTAATCGAATTTTTGTTACATAAAACGCAAAACACAAACAATTTATGTATAACTATAATATACATCAGGGGTCGGCAACCTTTTTACCTACACGGGCCATAATTTGTTTCAGTTTTTAATGGAGGGCCGCATACAAAATTAAAATATTAAAAAATATAATTTTAACAAATAATACTAATATATTTAGAGAGAAAATTGTTTATTTTAATCTGTCTAAGATCACCAGTGAGAGTGTCAAATTTTAATTTATGCTCTGTCTCATAGTGACGTTTAACATTATACTCTTTTACAGTTAAAATGGTTTTTTTGCAAATTAAACATAATAGTTTACCTTTATTTTTGATAAAAAAATATAAATCCGTCCATGATTCGTTGAATGTACGATGTTCATCACTAATTTTACGTTTTTTTGACATTGAATTGATAGATTAATATAAAACAGTTGAAATTTAAACTTCACGTTGGAATGTTTTGAAACGAACTGCACTAAGCCATAACCAGATACGTATTTGTCGTAATTGACGATATATACATTACATAAGATTAGATTACGTTTTCGATCATAGCTTATCTCGCATTTATTAAATATTATTTATATATTTTATTACAATTTAAGCTACAAAATTAAAATTTTAAACACCATGAATTATATTTGGAGGGCCGCAGCAAAAAGTTCCGAGGGCCGCATGCGGCCCGCGGGCCGCGGGTTGCCGGTGCCTGATATACATCACCAACCTATTTTTTTATTTTTTTATTGTTTAAAATATGATGCGCTTAACTCCCATTTTATTCAGGTCAATAAATACCTAAAATGTATTTTAAGTGAAAATACCAAATTTTACTGATAAATTTACCGAACAGTTTTAACCGGTAAATTATTCTACATTTCTAAATTATAATGAACGTACACGTAGGAGCGGACTCGGAGAGACGTGTGACTGAAAAATGACAACGCTATGGCCTTTAACGTAGCCAGGGATTTTGGATTTTTGACGTCGGGCTGGAACATTGCCAGGGAAATAATAAAGGCCAAGGACATTTTAGGCCCTGCAACGGGGTTATGTTATGTTTAGTAAATAACACATTATGCGCGCACATCATCGATATTAAAAGTATGAATAGTCAATGTGTTCATATAATTCTAAATTCATAGGCATACTTGTAATTGAAAAACTATATCAAGTGGTTTATTTTACCATTTAAATCTCGAGGAAAATTTTTAAAACTTTTTAAATAGGTAAATAAGTAGCTTTAGAGAGCCTTTTTTTTATATAATAAAGGCTTTTTATAAGTATCCTTAACTGTGTATATTTTTTTTCAATTTCTGAAGAAATTATATTTACGTAAAATCCAAAGCTTTTATACTGTTTTGTTACTCAAAAAAGTATTCAGAGAAAAAACACCATAGGTGTAAAACTATTAGTTTATAACTACACAATTTGTTTCAACATAATTTTATATCAATTGATTTTTGCTAGTTATCATAGTTTCATAAAATTGTATTCTAATATAATCTAACCATCAACTATACATCAGTGATCATTCTCGATACTAATTTATTTAAAACAAACCAATTTTTCTCGTACAACAGCTGTATAGAAAGCAATTAAATTTAATAATCTTTAATCAATTATAGTTATCATGAATCTTCTTTAAAAGTTCACTTGGGTGAATGAATGATAATTTCAACACACAACATAGTGCCAAGTATACAAATTTATAAATGCTGTATGTATAAACTATAAACGAACATGTCAACAAAACCGTCGAGTTTTATAATTCACTTAGATGCAATATATAGGTATATAATAATTGACAAAATTATAGATTTTTAAATAGTTATGAGCATTATAGTTATCTAGGTTAAATTACATTATTGAATAAATATATAAATTGATTTAATTGAACGTCGTAATATAATTTTAATAATATAGTTTCACTTGTAACGTGTGATGTAACTATGACGAACGTTAAACAACATGCATATATATTGTTAATCGTTATTAAAAGTTACTACTATTAGAGGTATACTTATAATTAGTCAATATTTGAATGTTGAAAAGAAAGATTCCCAAAATTGGAACGCTTTAATTTTTAATTTTCAAAGCATATTATTATATAATGTATGTATTGTATATGTAGCTATATTTTTTAATCAAAATGCTGAATTTATTTTTGTATTGAACACTTGAACTGGAACTGATGTACTTATATAGAGATAGTTATACGACATTGCAAGGCATTTGTTACAGGAGAAAAAACCGGAACGCTTGAAAAAGTCTATGTTTAAATCATTTATAAAATACAACATATTCAACTAAAATGCCTACATTCTTCATCAACTATTATAGTGATTACTCAGGGTCATATAAATAATCATTTGTATTTTATAATATGATTTATTACTATTAAAACAATTTCGTAGGTATCGACAGAGTGGTCGAACTATGATTAAATAATATTTATTATAATTATAATAATGTGTAATGTCGTAATGACTTATGAGTCAGTAAATTATATTATAGATGATGTACATATTATAACTACAAAAATGAGAAGAGTGGTCATGGTGTTTGCGTACAATTTGGCATTTGCCATTTAACCATTACATACTAATATTAAGTCCGTCGTCCTGGCACCCGGAAGTTGGAATTTTCTTATTATTTCAGTTGTAATTTGTAGCTTAGTAGCAAATTTGTAATTTTTCGTAACCACAAATTCGGAACCTTAGACGTGAAATCGATTTTAATTCCGGGTGTCGGAACGTCGTCGTTTCGGCACCTGGGATCCTAAATAATTGTCGTATAAGCTCTGGAATGCGGTTTCGTCCATTAGTAACTATTTTGAAATTTTTAAATATTTTTAATATTGTGGTTAGGTACGTAGTATTACTACGTAAACATTATGAATCATATAGCCAAACGACCTATTTCTAAAATGATCTTCCGAGTAAATATTATCGCCTAGGAGTAACTTTTTTTCAAAGTTATTTAATTCTTTATTAAATTGATATTTTATGCATAAATAATTATGTAAATATTATTAATAGGTATACAATTTTTAACCTATCCAATCATACAGTTAATTGTTTACAATGTTAGCAAGCACTCTGCAGTTGAAAACTTTAAACCTATTAGCTAGCACTCCGTATATTCTCAATGTATATACTTACTATACTAATTATCTAGTTGTAAAATTTTTCAAAATTCAAATTAAGTTAAAACTTAAAATACTGCATAACTAGCTAATATTATGTATGTACTTATGTCAAATACTCAAATAGTATAAGTATATATAGGTATTTACACGGGCACTCAGTAACTAGCAACAATATTGGTAATTTGGCAACAAAAGACGAGGGACATGACCACGGTGTAATATATGCAATCTGCCATAACTAAGAGGCGATTTTTTTTTTTTTTTTTTATTATATACGCATGTTTTAATAATTCAAATATTTCAGTAAATATTTTAATAAACAAAACAGTACTAGAGAAACAATGGTTTTTAGTGTTTAAAAAAAAAAACAAAACACGTGTCTTTCAATCAATTGGTATTCGATTCTTTCATGAAATACGTTCTGTATCTTTTGTTTAGTTGTTCCATAAATATAAACAATAGGACGGTAGCTGGTGCGATTCTTAAATAATAAAACGGCCAGCCTTTCCATAAAGCAGTTATTCCTTCATTTTTTATCAAAGTGGTCGCAACGTCCTTTAGTCCAGTATATTCTGGTACGCCGTTTACGACTTTTTGTTGCTGAATTCTACAAACGTGTTTGATATTAATAACATATAATAAAATCATCTACAAACTGTGAATTTTTTTTTACAATTTATATATTACGTAATTTTTTTTACCTGGTTTTCAAAACATCAACTGGACTTGAACAGACGGAATATACAATGCCGGAAATCATACTGGACGATGTATGGAGTTGTAAGCCATCTTCTAAACCGTCTGAAATTATTTTATCCAATACTTTACTTGTTGATTGGTTAACATATTGTGTAGCTTATTAATTTTTTAAATAATGCATTTTAATACTTATACATTTAAGTAAACAATCGAGAGTCTATTAAAAATTAGTTATTATTAAATCCTTATTTTTAAATTTAAATACTTTTACAATGCCTACTTACCGATTCATTTCAAACAAAATACAATAATTATGCCATGTCGCCATTAATAAGTTTTATTTTTTTTAAATTCCAAATCGGTATCTACTTGACTAGCATTTTCTAATGAGCCATCAACCAGACTTCTAGGTCTCGCATAAACGAAGAGAAAAGTTAAAAACGAATCTTTTGTGGGATAAAGGCGCAGAAGTTTTTCTGAATTCCAATTACCACTGTGGCTCAGATCAATCTGATAAATATAATAATATCTAAAGCTATAACTTGATTGCCTACCTATTCATCGTCACCGAGTTAAAACATTTGAAGTTTACAAAATTCAGATTTGTTTTTTGATCAATTAGGTTATAGTACCGTGTTTGTTCGGTTTAAATCAATGCAATATTATACCAAATTAACTGACAGTTAGAAAATTTTTATTTATATTGACGCTGCAGTCTTATTTTGTCCCACATAAATAATAAATAGCTTATAACACATACGAGTATTGAGTATGTAGGTACTATAAAATAAAGCCTTAAAATAACATACTATCAAATTTCCAAGATAATTATGAAATATTCAGGGTTCGCTGACTTTTCCCCGACTACATTTAAATTTCCTGACTTTTCCAGGTTTTCGGAAAAGCCTGAATACTAGAATACACTACATGGGGTGCACTTTAATGGTACGTGCGAGATACCCTGCATACCTATTAGTTTATGCTAATTTATACGCATTTAAAACGTATCATCGAGCAACTCGATTACTGCGGCTAAGGACTTACACCTTTTCATTAAATACGATTTAGCTGCGTCGTAAGACATCAATTGCGTTACGTTGGCAGTCATCGCTCTGAACACGGTTGCCGTCGTTCCTCTCCACAGGCCTTTTACGCCTTCGTCCTTTTGTATTCTCCACAGCGCGTCAAACACGTGTTTGTAGTTGCGTCTGCTCACTTCCGGCAAACGTCCGTCGGCCGTCATTCGGACCACAGCGACCTGGAAATTTACGTTAGGCACTTAAGTGAATTTTTTTGCTATCAAATTTACGAATCAAATCAAATTAGTATTTTTTTTTTTTCAAACGGGACGAATCCAAACAGTCTACCCTTTTTACGTTTGTTCATACGGATACTATAATGACTGTAGCGAGTTGACTACTAACTGCAGCAAACAAAAGACTGTCCGGCTCGTTAAAAAAATAAAATAATAGTCGGGTGTTATGTACAATTAAAATTAGGTGTATTTAAGTACATCGGTCGGTGTAGCGATGAACGCCGCTATCGCTCCGGTAACCAAGCTGGCGATCGCGTTATTGACCATATTGCTTTGCCCTTGTCTGAAACATAGATTTAAGTACACGGATGGTAAAAGTAATATTGATATTATTATTTTCGGAAATATTTTTTACTAAATATTGTATACTAAAATAAAAATCGATAATATTGTACAATAATTAGGTATACCTAACAAATTCATCAAACACCCACGGGGCACGTCTATCCTTGGTAGGTATAATTGGGAAAATTTGTATTTTATACCTGATCGTATGATAATAATAATAATTACACATAGTATTACAGCAACGTATAAAAAAACAATTTTGGTTTATTAAGTACGCGAATCAATTGTGTTATAGTTGGTTCTAATAAGATTCTCTCGATTTTTTCTAAACTTTTCCCTCTAACACCGATACCTTAAGTATATATAATCCCGTCAAAGCAATGCGTTCCTTACTCTTCTTGAGTTGTGTTTATTTTTTCGATAAAACAATTGGTTTTAATATGTTTATATATATATATATATATTACACTTTAACATACATAGGTACTATATAAACGTTTTAAAATAGTAAGTACATAAATTTACCTACGTCTTACATTCAAATTTGAGCATACTTATTCTTCAAATAAAATAACAAAATTTGAATTTAAACTGTAAGGTATTACTTTTGATTTAATACAATTTCTATTATACTACTTTTTATTAAACTGAGACGTGTTTGGTTATTATTTTGTACTTATTATTTTCTTATTTTCACTATATTATAAATTATAATATGTTTTAAATAATTTAGGTAATTTAATTCATACATATATATATATATATATATATGTGATACATTACAGAAATACAGAGTAATAATTCATTAAGTATAATATATACGGCTTGGTTAAGTATTCGTTTCAAAAATTTCAACAAGTGCATGATGAAAATATTTAAGACCTCATGGTATACAGGCAGACCGAATGTACATTGGAAGGATAAAGTTAATGATATGTCGATTCAACTTAGAATAACCTAACTTACATTATATACTTATTTTGAATTACCTATCATCTAAATACTTATATAAATAACTACAATACGTATAAATTATATTACGTGATTATATATATTATCTATGTATAACAATGTTTTGATTACGAAGTTTTAAAGTTAAATTAAAATCAAAAATTTACAATGGCCTTTTAAAAACGTCAAACACATTTATACAGGTATATGTATGTACGTTAAAATAATCAATATAATATAATATTATATTTCAGTATTTTACTAAAATAAATAACCTCGCAAATAGAATATTACAATTTTGTGTTGTCTAAACTACACGGTTTTGTGTAATTTCCAAATGTCACGAACGCACGTTCTTTAACAAAATTAAACAACTTATTTTCTGACTACTAAACTGATGTTTATATTCAAACCCATTATTTATTATATGTAGAATGTAGGTAACACTTATACTCATAAACATAAATATGTTAATGTGGGTGTATAAATTATAACAAAATAACATAATAGGTGTAGGTATATTACAGTACCTAATACCTATACATATTTGATGTAAAATAAATAATTATTATGTATATTTTGTGTTTGTATATCATAATTTATAATATGTAGTACAGTCGCTTTTAATTGCTTAACGTTATTAAATTGTGTTATAACAAGTTGTTTAAGTCAAGAGTTAATAGACTGCAGGCAACCTCTTTCTCATTTTTTGTAAAATCTATATTTAATAATTATTTATATTATTTCTGTAGGTAATAATTATTTTGATTTTGTATGATTTATAATATTAAAGTACCTAACTTATTAGGTAGTTTTTATTTTATGCTTAAAAACGATCGGTAAATTGGAAATGATACCTAAAATAAAATTTTAATTTCTAATTTTGGCTCGTGATAAGACATAGTTATGTCACATAGCTTAAGAAAAGACCTTGTTCGTGTTACAAATTATATAAAAATCATAGGTAGGTACTAAATTATTCAATAACAAGTCTTACAAATTCATCGACCATTAGTCTTATTGTACCTATGTACAGCAGATTATTGAGAAATAATTATTATAAGACTGACTAACTGTACAGATAAATTAATAATTACTGTAGTTCTATAAAATTATAGATAAAAATTAATTACTCTTTTTAATAAGCCAAAATATCTAAACAACTACCTAAATATTCTGATTTCATACTTAAAAAAACATTTTTGAAATCTACATTATAGAACTTTTTAAATAACTTGTATGTTTTTTTTTTTAAATATTTCTCTTTATTTTCAATAGTACAAAAAACGATTGTTTACTATTGTTTTTAAAGAAATTTAAATTTTAAAATACCTATATACAGTTATAAATTTATAAATTTAAAATTTTTCACATTTTTTTTAAGTAGGTAGGTATGCAGTAAAAATGTACCCATCTAAAAATTTTAGATTAAAAAATATATATTGGATAAACACTAATAAAGAAAAAAATTACTGGGTACATGTGTGTTTGTATTATATAAATGTTAATATTTTCTATCTTACTAATATATTCAATTTGCAAATACCGCGACCACCATTATGTGATTGCTGTACTTTAACTTTGTAAGTATGTACCTAATCAGTTATCAGTAATCGGGAATGATTCAATAATAATAATAATAATTTATTTACAAATATAGTATTTTTTATTTTAATACTGTACACTATATTACTATATTGATACCATACACTAAAGTAAAGTGACTTAATAAAACTGTGACTCAGCGTTCATTTTTAATATAAATTAAAAATTCACATAAACGTTGTCAAAAGAAATATAATTAATAGTGATTAATGACGAGTATACGAATTATAGATAATGGTTAATAAGTAAAGACTAAAGTAATAGAGACTGGTGTGCAAAGAACGTTTTAATAAAGTTCATTCAAGGTATTTCTTTTTTCGAATTTACCGTTTTTCGTACAAATCAATAACAAAAAAAAAAATTTTGTTTTGATTTTTTTATTCATAGAACGTAAGTTATTGTAATTTAAAATGTACAATATTAACGATAGTATGTTTGAATATTTATGCCATAGACCTGTAAACTAAGTAAGTTTACAGGTCTATGATTTATGCAAAAGAAAATTGAGTGAAAAATAATAAAAATAAAAAAAAAATTGTGCGTTGTTTAATGTTTACATTGTACTCAAGTTGAACCACTCTAAACTGAAATTTAAAATTGTATGCGAAAAAATGTCTCAAAAAAAAAAAACTTATCGCGACTTTCTACATTTTTTTTTAAGTGTTCATTGTTACATGTATTTATAGTTTATACCCATTCAACAAGCATTAGAACGTTTTGATTTTTTTTTTGGAACTGCACAGCTCAGTCTTCAGAATACATTATAATATTATTATTAATTTTCAGTATATCCATTTTAGGTACATATAAATGGTTCCCAAATATTACCTCTATTTAGTGCTTGATTTGGGGTTGGGGCGAAAAACGAAGTAGCCTTTTGTTTTTAAAAATATTTTAGAATAGGCAGAAGGTATTATTTTGTACAAACATTGTTCTTAGAGAGTTATTATAATATATTGAATTATCTAGCCTTTAGGTACCTACGTCTTATTTTATGTTTTGATGACTTTATATTCATGAGATGTACACATTGCGCGTGAGGTGCTAGAACGATATTTGCAGCACAATATACCTATTATATTATGTAAATCTATTCTTTATTGTATGATAATACTTATTATCTCACTTTTTCATCTCTTCCGTGAGCGTGTTATACGTGCCCACTCTTGTTGATGTGAAGATAAGTTGTCTTGTGAAGTTCGCTGTAATTCCTTTATAAAAACCCGACAACTTTTCGTTTTTTACTATGTTTGCTACAGCTTGAAACGAGTTTTTATGATCAACAGTTCCGCCTTTTTCGCCGCTCAACTGCATACGAAATTTCAACACTTCCAGCGGATGAACGAATACCGTAGATCCCATTCTAATATTTCGTTATTACTTATTAGTTTATTGTTGTATATTAGTTGGATAGGTATACAAATATTACACTTTTAAATGTATAATATATAAACTACTATGTATATAATATCAGCCACATCACTATTATAAAATGGCAGATGCATACAACGAAAAGTTTTTAAGTAGGTATTTTTTCTTTTATTTCCAATCTAACACTCTTACAAAAGTTCAACTTTGTAATATTTACTTAAGAATTTGAAGCAAAAAATACTTTACATTGTTGTTTAAATTGATTTGATGTTGTTGAGATTAATAACTAAAAGTTTGCTAGTTACATTTTTCGCAAAAAAAATTTTTCTCGGTAAAGAGCTAAAAAGCGTTTTTTTTTTTTATTAATTTAATATTAGTATAGATTGTTCTTTAAGTATAATAATCCTCAAACACCTATATTGTGTACTTTTAATTACCCAGCTAAGCCAGCGATCGTCACGTTTACGTGTAGTGGTAAGCTTTGTTTTCCTGTCTCGCTCGGCATTATGGCTATAAATTGATTTTCGTACTATGTGTTTTATATAGGTATATGCGATTTACATATAGATAATAGTTTTCTGTTTAGACGGACCGTTTTGTACACTCGACAGCTAGTTAACATTTAAAAAATTAGTACAAACATATTAGAATAAAATCGGCAGTTTGTAATACGTGAACGATGAAACGAAAAATCACTAAATGGTCAAAGCTGAGAAAGAACTGCACCCACCACGGATGTATCGGTGCATATACCACTGAACTGTACACCTAGTTTAATTTTGTACCTACATAGATTATATTTTACATATTGCCACGGATGTGGTGTGTACCTACGGCGAATACCAATTTATTGATACCACGGTGGAATTTACCCATTAAAAATTATAAAAAATAAATTGCAGTCTTTAGTTTCACTATTTTTCTGTGTCGATACCGCAATTGAACTCGGTTTTGGCAAAAAAATGATTACAATCGCAGAACATTTGATAGGTTACTATACCTCTAATGATTCAACCTGTGAGCTGGAATATTGATACCGAATACCACCGTACCGGCTGCATTTGCAGTGTAGAATTTATCAGCCCCTATAGACAGCCGTTAACGGGCGGTGGCCAGCCCATAAAAAATCATTGGCTTTTATAGCTGGCGCCTCAAATTTTTTATCAAACATAATGTCTAAAAAATTATTAGATATCTACCTATACAACGGCTTAACCCGATTTAAATAATAAATGTGTTATAACTATATTTCGCGCTTTGCGACCGTCGGTTTTTTTGAAAAAAAAAAAAAAAAACTGTTTTTAAGTTGATGAACTATGATACTTATCCATTTTATTGCCTGAAGGTTTATAGCTTTTAGATATAGATCGATTACATGCTCGATAGAGTTTTAAATTAGTTTGTCGCCTTGATTAAATATTTAAAACAATAAAAAACTTGACGACGTGACATTTTAAAAGAACCATGTTATAAACAAACAGATGATTAATTAAGGCTAAGAGTTGAAAACACTGGAGCGTATAATATTATAATGAAACAAATTAATTTTAAACACGTTTTTGTCGAAAAACCGTCACACATAGTGACGATTTTCGGTATAGGCACATGTAACAATTCGCCATTATAATACAGGGTTATTCAAAATGATTCATCCGATTTAAAGTGCTTATATTATTTTATTTTTTAGGTTTAGAACAATATGTTATACATTAAATGAAAGAAAAATATGTCAAGTTTAATTAACTGTATCTATAAATGTTCTATGTGAGCTCCTTTGGTTACACAAATAACATCTAATCGGTAGTCAAATTCATTCCATACTTCTTGCAACATATCTTTTGTAATTGACTCCACCGCTGTTGTTATTCGATTTTTCATTTCATCTAGGGTTGATGGCAATAGTGGTATATACACAGCATCTTTAACACGCCAAACAGTTGTTTGTGGAATTTCTAGTTCTCGACTTGCACGGTTGGTTGACTTACACGGACTGCGTTGAAAACTCTCTCTAATTCTTTCCACATTATCATCGGATACACGAGGTCGACCTGTGCTTTTTCCTTTGCACAAACACCCTGTTTCTTCAAACTGCTTATACATACCATCGACGTATACTCTGAGCAGTCGGTGCATCGATACCATAATGACGACGAAAATCGCGTTGTATAGTTATTATCGATTCACACTTCGAAAAACGCAACACACAAAACGCTTTGTGCTGTCCGGTCGACATATTTACGGAAACTAACATATTATCGCCTTAAGCGATAATTTAAAAATAATTTTTATTCATTCCTACACGCGTCGTATAATTCGTGTAAAAAAATACACTACGAATAATGGAATTATGGATCTAAGATTTTTTACGCCCGGGGAAAATATTAAAATTACGCCCAATCATAGACCAAGACTAAAAATATATCAATTGTTTTCTAATAAATGAAACTATTTGTATACTTATTTTCTGTACATATAATTAATTATTTTCCCTCCGAATTGGATTCAAGTGATAACACGTATCCAAATAGTATCTGTGACAACACAACACATCTCGTAACACAGTTTTTCACTCTCCTGAACAATTGTTAAAATGTAGATACGTGGTATTGTCATTTGTGTAACGATATGTACGCCACCGATCGCGCAGTAACGCGATCTAAATAATACTCGAACGATTAATTATTTTACGCCATGTATGATTTTATTTTTTGTTTTTCATTATTAAGTGGAAATAAAAATATTGTACCTAACAAATACCTATTGTTTGTGTACAGATTGTAATTATATTTTAAAATTTTTAAAATTTTTTTAAAAAAAACCAAACATTAATACCCATAAAAAAATTACGCCCACTAAAATTTTACGCCCAATCCCCCCGGCTTCCCCGCCACCCAAGTTCCGCCTCTGCGTGTAGGTACAATCTGAAACAATATTTGCTGCGTGTGTACAATCTTTTTATAATATCGTTTTGTTAGTTATTTTTATTTAGTATAGGTGTATATATATATAGAGAGAGCTGCGTTGTATTATAACGTAATGATATTGCAAAGAATTTTTTTTTTTATTGATCTTTATCGCAACTCGGCAACATATAGGCCATTAGTTACAGTGTCTTAATTGCTATTTACAGTTATTTAAAGTTTACGCATTATTACGTTAGTTTTAGATTTAAATCGTATTTTGTCACATAAATTTGTTGTTTTTGATAATTTAATAATTTTTCTCGTTTTGATCCGGTCCTAGGAGAATGTCAAAAGTTTCATACATGTTGATGCTTATGGATTTTTATTGTACTCCTCGTATAGTTCATTATTCCGTAAAAATAAATAAGTTGGTACCTATATATTATTATAATGGGTAGGTGGGTACGACACTCACATACCTTACGCCCACATTTTCACTGCGGCCGAATACTATAACAAACCGGGTCTACTGTTGTTTTTTTTATCATTGTATAATACGTAGTTTATATCTACCTACTTAATACTTTTTATATTACGCCTCCACGTCCTCCTATCGTGCACATTCGAAACATAATAAAGAGTATTGACTATTATGAGCGAAATGCCAATAACAATTACAAAAATATGCAAACGTTCATCAATATATTGGCTATAGCCGACGTCTGTTTTCAAATTACGCGTGCAGGTAACAGTGGCGGTTTTGTAGGTGAAGCAAGTGAGGCACCGCCTCACTTGATGTTTTCAAAATTATTTTCTATTCTTTATATAGGCATATAATAATGTATTCGTGTCATACATATTACTGTGGAAAATATTACTTTTTTCCGAAGAGTTCTAACGAAGTGGCAAGCAGGTTACGCCGGGTCTAAAACAAAGCATGCAACCATATATGCTTTAGCGCCGTTATCGTTTGTTTCGTCAATTGAGGCGATGACCGCTGTCGCCTATTGCCATGCATAGTTATTGTATGTTACACACACAAACACAGACGTGTAAAATGTACAGGAATGCGCATGCGCAAAGTGCTGCCAGAGGCGACAAAACTCAGTCGCCTCTACAGGTTTTTACATTTTTACCTGACTAATTCTTGATAACAACCGTACCTCAGCGGTTACGTTATCTTTTATCAGCGATTACTTATCATACTTTCTATTATTTTCAACTTGTATCATGTACGTCTAGAACATTTATGTTTACAGTGTAGTTTGAGACCAAGTGTGTGTATTTATTTTATAAATCAAGTGTTTGAAAATAAATAAATATGAATCCTATGAATGATCCGATTGTTCAATTATTAGAAACTCCATTTAGGCGATGGAGTAATAATAATAAAAACGAATTGGTGAGATTAGGGAAACCAACTCCTATGTTGTCTTGCCTGTCAAAGGACAAAAAAGGGGGCAAAGAATTTAGCAGGGTATTTAACAGTTATTGGTACAAGATGCATATTTGGCTTTGTGGAAGCCAATATAATCAAGCCTTGTATTGTTGGCCTTGTTTGCTACTTAGTAGAACCATATCTATTTGGACGACAAAGGGCTATAGTGATTTTAAAAATTTGTCACGTAGTATCAAAATTCATGAATCTGCAAAAGAACATATTCATTGTATGTTAGGGTTAAAAAATTTAGAAAACAATAGTGTAACCATAGCTGATGCTTTAATTGAACATGGCTCTTTATTTAAAAAAAAGTTTAATGAAAATGTTCGGTTAAACCGCCTTTTTATGGAACATTTAATTACTTAAATCACAGGAAAAATATACATACAGTGTGTCCCACTTTGTATATAATTAAAAAAAAAAGTATTGAAAAATATTGAAAACATCAAAAGTTATTTGACACACAAATTGGGACACCCGGTATGTAATATATTCCTGATGTTCTATCCTATTATATGATAAATATAAAATTTATAAAATTTTGTCGCCTCAGTGAAAAATATGTGCTAAAACCGCCACTGGCAGGTAACAGTGCGCACCTGTGCATAACGTTGCAGTAAGTAAACCGAGTGATTTATGAAAAAACAAAATTCTCTTGCGTATCTGCCGTGTGTAACGCAATGGTCCATTATTGATAGGTTTATTTTGAACAGTCTCTGACAATGAACTTGAATTGTGTAGGTTATAGTCATTATAAATAGTCATGCCTGCTGCAATGCTAATTCATCACCTATACAATCTTTTACAGGTCTTTACGTTTATTTTATAGTAAATAGAGTCCAACATTTAGCGTTGGTATAATAAACTGCAGTGTTTTTTACGTGTATATTAGCATTTTTTTTTTTTTTTCATACTCGGCAATAAAAATAGCGGTATACAAAATACATTATAGTGTACAATGATTATTTTTAATCATTTGAAACCAAATTTACAAAGTTTTTAATCGAACGGTGAAATTGAGTAATAAGCGCTCGGTTACAAACAAACAAAATTATAGGTACACATTTTGAAGTAAATTGTACATTTTTTTTTTTTTTTTTAAAGCTTTAACGTTATGCTTACACGTTCACGAATAAAAGGGGTTCTTGAAAATGCATATTTTTAGGTTTTTAACAGGTCATACGTTTTTAGAGGTGGTCCCATAAAAATTGTATCTAAGTTGTTTCAGTACTTTTTGAAATAACAAAAAACGTTATTACGTTTTTTTGTGTCGTCCAACATACAGATAGAAATAGGTAGGTACTACACCTACTACTGAAAAAAAAAAAAAAAAATTTGGACCAAAAAAAAGTGATAAAAATTGATTTTACATTTAATTATTTTGTACATTCAATGCTTTTTCGTTTTGTTTTTTGAAGCCTGTTTTATTTTTTATGATTTTGGTGGTGCCCCCGATCTATACCTGTAGTTTTTGCGGTGTTGCTAAGGGTTTGGGTCGTTCAGCTCCGAATTTGTTATTTCCCACATACACAGATTATACGTATAGATAAAATTACATGTTATCTGAGGACGTACGCTGATATATGGACAAATTTCGGTTTGTGTGAATACTGTGATACCGCAGGTGGGAATCTGCACCCACATCTCACGCACGACACACCTGTCACAGTTGACTTTTTGCAGTTTGCGCTTAGCAATATATTTCGCTGATGCCCAAACCGAGGCCTGTCCGCCAACGATTCGGCAATGGATTTTCGCCCACACAAACGTGACTAATAAAAAACAATGTTTCGGTGTTAGCATAATAGCGGTGTTGTATTGTGTTTTATGACAGCGACGTCGGCAATGGCACCCAATGTGGACGGGACGTGGTACAATCGCGGATATGACAATACCGTGTCTGCAGCGCCGTAATGTCAATGTTCAGCGATGCTGTGCCTGGAAATATACATGGCCGTACTGTGTTCGGCACCGTTTGTTGGGACAAACGATTTGGACGTTCATCCGGAACACTTGCACTACGTGCTGTCCCCATTGGCTAGTCACAACGAAACCGCAGTGAGTAAACTATATATACCTTCTTTACTCGTTGGCCTCTGTACCAAAATTGTCGACTGATGAGTGCGGTTTGTTACGAATGTCGCGTAGCGCTGTTGGGGCTACGAAAGAGGTTGCGATGAAAACAGCCGATTTTCAGATCCCTCGTGTCCGGGTCCGGAGACTGGCTGGATGGCTTCTAAAGAGGACCAAATCAACACGTTTTACAGTCAAGCAGATTTCGGATACGTAAAAGAACAGCGAGAAGAAATGACGTACATCTGTGAGCCGACCGACCAAGTAATGTTTTTTTTACATTTATGCGTATCGAGGGTTTTTTCTTGTGCGTGTACAAGTGTAGTTTATTCTAGCCTTAACATAAATAAAAAATTATTTTCCTATTTCATAAACGCAGAAGGTATCCTTGGTTCACTCATAAACTATTTACTTATTTATTGTACTCATGCTTAAGAAGTTGTCCAACTTAGTTTCATAGTTTATGATGTGTTTGGCTTGTACCTATATTGTTTTATTATTGGAAAAAAAAACAATTGTCAGACTGATAGGTATAAAGTTATTGTGTTTTATATGTTGAGCTTCTAGATTGTTATTTTAATAAACTTCGGTATCTTTGGCTCTTTAATGTTTTTATGTTATTAACATATAGTTTTGTTGAATTAATTTTTAATACTTACCTGTACAAAAATTGAATCATTTATTGTTGTACGAATGTAAAATGTACCAAATACTAATCTATTGATTGACGGTTTTTGTTTATCTTTTAAAGAACGATTCTTCATTAGAGTGCACGAATCATTTGAAATTTTGTCGTGGACGTAACATTATTATTGATTTTACTAATTTGTTGAACATAACCCAGCCGATTCGATATCATATGGATGTTTTAAAAAATGGTCAAGTAGGAGGAAAATGCAAGTGAGTATTATTGTTAAATTCAAAGCAAATTTATTATACGAGTAGTCTTCAAAAATGTTGTTAAAACTTTAAATAGATACTTAAAGTTGTATTTATTTGTGATTAATCATGTGTCCCCCTCTTACTTACAACTATTTATTAGTCACACAACTTACTTACACTTCAAATTACAATTTTCTGTGAACATAAAATAAAACCGTATTGAAATCACAACTATTTAATTTTACAGGTTTTACAAAAAAAAATTGGATTTTCAATGTGATCATATGAGTCCATTGCAGTCTTGGAGTCCCGAACTTAGATTTTTTACTCAAATTGATCAATATCCCAAAAAATGTGATCTAATCATAACTAAACCAACGGTCATTATGAAAATTGACGCAAGTAAGTAATTATCTACAGCAAAAATTATATTGGTTATGAGCTTTTTTTTTTGGACTTTAGTTCAACAATAATTCTTTACGTTCATTGTACTTTTGAAGGTGTCAATATGTACCATCATTTCTGTGATTTTTTAAATTTATATGCATCGCAACATGTGAATACTACAGGACCTACGATGTTTTCAAAAGATATTCATGTATTAATTTGGGAATCATTTTCTTACGTTTCTGCTTTCCGTGAGACGTTTCAAGCATTCACCAGGCACCCAATATGGAATTTAAATAATTTTAAAGGACAAGTAGTTTGTTTTAATAATGTTATTCTTCCAATGCTACCTCGTATGATATTTGGATTGTACTATAATACACCCTTGGTAACTATACATTTTTTTCTCTGTAAGTAGACGTTTGTTAAATCAATGATAAACATTTTTGTTTATTTTTTAAATCTACAATTTTTTATTTAAATATTATGGGCTAAAAAGTTTTTAAGCTAAATGATAGATGAGCAAATTTATTTCAGTAGGTAATACTGCTATACTCATTTATAACTTGATATTCTGAGCATAGCAAAAAATTTATTATACTCATACCTATTTTCAGGTTGCTTTTGTTGTTTATTTGGTTCTCTGTGAGTTTGTATTTTGAAATTATAAACATTTAAAATTATGATCAAAAACACCTAAAACATGGGTAAAAACAATTAAAGTTAAGGCAAATAATATACTTAAAAAAAAAAACAACTTTTTTTCTTGTCGTAACTTCAAATATGTATATGTTATTGAAAATAAAATTTTCTATCTGCACATATTATTTAAAAAAAAAAAAATCAGACAAGATGGTTTATATGTTATAACACTGACTTATAAACTAACACTGAATACTCGGGTGGTTTAATACAATGACAAATTGTACCGTTGTGCAATTGACAGTTAAATCATATAAACTTTTTAAATAACTAAAATAATTATTTTAAATCCTTATATGCTACCTATTTATATACTAAATATTCATTAAAGATGCTTACAAATTTTGGATTTTTTAAAAATATATATTAAATTTAGCTGTGTTTTGAAGACAAGTACTTTTTCAGATTGATGGATGTGAAAATAGCGGATTATTTAAAGCGTTTTCCCAGCATGTATTACACCGTTTACGCATTTATCAAAAACCAGACATTGATAAAAAAATAAGAATTACATTTTTGTCTAGAAGTACAAAATATAGAAATGTTTTGAATGAAAACGAATTATTAACCGCTTTACAAAATAATTCTGATTATAGAGTACAAAAGGTTAATTTTTTATTTAAACATATACTAGAATAACTGGAAATGTCTAGCCCTCAAAGAGGGCGTTTTGAACAAAATTGGTTTTTTAGTAGGAACATTATATAATTAATGTATTGAACATTTTAGTTTTTACTTTTTCAGTTAACATCTATCTAATATAATGATACCAAATTTTAATTAATATTATTCAATTAATACAAATAATTAAGTAATTTAAATTACAATGTGCTTGATTAAAACTGTCTTTTAAATATTTTTTAAATTTTATGTTGTGTTTTCTTCAATTACAAGTGCATAATATACACTTATAAGTTGTTTTGACCGTTCTCTTTTTAGTCTGTGTCAAAAGGGATTGTAGACATAAGACCAATTAGAAAATATTCCGATTGCAATACCAATCTAAAAATTCATGATTATTAGTAGTTAGTAAGTAGTTAGTAAGTTATAAATAATAGTAACTGTTATTATCAAAAATCAGATTATGTTATTGGAAAATAAAAATAGATTTGTTTCCATGTGTAAAATATACGTATAATAGGACGTTTTATACATGAGCTCTAATACCTAGTATAATACCTCAATTATTATACAATTAGGTATAATATGTCCCAACCCTGTAAAAAAACTAAAATTTTTACTAAGAATTTAATTTCCTTTTAAAAAAATAATATAGAAAAATTACAAAGTCAGTTTGTTTAATTTTAAATTTTTCTTTTATTCAGGTGATTTATAGTAGCAATATCTTAAGCTTCAAAGAACAATTATTAATTACATATAATACTGATATATTTATTGGAGTACACGGGGCTGGGTTAACACATCTTTTATTTTTACCACAATGGGCAGTATTATTTGAACTGTGAGTATAACTTGATTTGTTTTGTGTACAATTTCTTGATTAGTCCATAGTTGCTTATGTGTACTAAATTATTACTTGGCATGTACATTTCAAATTTGTATGATTTATGTATCCTGTAGTATGTAATTAAGTATATATATATTAAAATAGTAATAACAAATTTGAGATTTTTGGTCAGAATTGTACGATAATATTATTATCGTATGTATTAATATTATTAGCTTACATATTATAATAATATGTAAGCTGTTAATTTAAATCTATCTGTTTTTTTTAGTTTACTTTTATGATTATAGTTGAAAAGTATATTAGTAGTTAAATATAGTGGTTTTTTTCTTTTTAATAATATCTTTATATTTTAAATTGCAGGTATAATTGTGAGGATGAACATTGTTATATGGACTTAGCTCGTTTAAAAGGAGTAAAATACATTACATGGCAAGATATTAATAAGTTAACTATGCAAGATGTAGCTAGCAAGGTAATTCATAGTATAAATAATGTTTATATCAAAACATTTTTTTAAACTTTATTTGCACTAATAGTTATTAGCTATTTAATAAGTTACTGTCTTTTATTCTCAATAAAAACTGATTTTAATGCCTAAAATACATAACAATGAAAAATAATTACATATGTGTTTAATATAATTTTTTTAAAAATGTACTTATTTCATAAATTATCAGGTGTCCACATGTTATTAACATACACAGGAACAGAGATCAGAGATTAACTATTAGTTTTTGGTAAAATTTATAATTTTCAACAATTTAATTATTTATTAAGTATGAATATTAAGTGACGGTAATCATATTTCATTGGTATAAGCAATGTTTTTTCATGAACATGAATGACAAATTAAATTTTTTACCATTTAACATATTGTTAAAACTATTTCAGGATAATCCAAACAAGAGTGCTCATGCAAAGTTCACCAACTATTGGTTTGATAAAAGCGAATTTTTGAAGTTGGTTAAAGTTGCTGCTAATTATGTAAAAGAAAACAAATACAGTTTAAGTCCTGAAGTTCATGATGAATTGTAATAATTAGTAAGAACTAATAGCACTAAACACAATCAATTATGATTGTTTTTGAATTATTACACACCATCATGCGGTCTTGCTAAGCTAATTATTATGTGTTACAATCAATTAAATTTCATGAGGTTTTTCTAAATATTATATAATTATATATGTCTGCACTTAATAAAAAAATGTTTTAATCCATTTTTAAAATCTCATTATAGTTCAATATATATGTATTTTGTTTGTATTGTGTAATTTTTTATGTTTTTAAATAGGTTTTTGTTTTGTTTTTGTTTTGTTGCCAAATAATTTGATGTTATTTTTATTTTGTACATTTAATAATTATGATTGAATAAATAAAGTCGTCTTGTTGATAAAATGTTTGTGTAATACCATGTATGTTCTTTGTAAAAGATTATTATTATGTAGTTTATGATTACATGCTCTTATTTCAAATTGTTTGTGGCGTATGGTTAACAATTATTGTTTTATATTTACATGCTCCTAACATTGATTCAAAGTTACAATAATGTTTTGGTTAGTTACTTTGGTTTTATTTATGACCAAAAAAACATCTGCTTTATTGTGTTTCGGTCAATTGTAATTGACAGTTAGATAAATTCTACCGCGTGAACACTTAAAGGGCCACACACGTTCAGTTAAAACTGTGCGATCCGACTACACAGTTTTATCTGTACAGATAAATCGCACGTGTGTAGGTTAATGCGATGTAATTTTTAGAACTGTGTAGTTGATCGGAAATAAATTGAAAATACCAATTGAAAACTACTATGTACCAAACTATTAACCAACTGCAGGATACTCAAGAAGGAGTTTTGTTGCCACAACCGAATTCAGCCGAAACCCAGGGTTACCAGACGTCCCGGATTTCCGGGACATGTCCCGGGTTCGGGCTTCCGTCCCGGAGTCCCGGATTTTTTTCGAAAATCATCAAAATGTCCCAAAAACTCTTGAAAGAGCTAAAAAAAAAAAAAAAAAAGGTTATCAACTTTTGGCACGATGGAACAAAATGACGTCCTTTTTTTTTTTTTTTTTAGCTCTTTCAAGTGTCCCGGATTTCGAACTGACCAATCTGGTAACCCTGCCGCAACCGCATCTTCATATTTATCTCACTTTGATAGCAGTAATATTTAATCGATGTGTCCATGCATTCTATATATATATAAATGTTATGTTATGTATATGACTATTATCTACTTATGGATTATCTTAAATTATGTTAATCCTTTAGCTTCTAAAATTTTATCTATTCTGTCATGATATGGGCAACGTTATCACCAAAACGATAATATCAAAATTCAATATTTAACACGTGCTTACAGAATACAGATTTGCAGATTACCGCTGTGAATTGTGAAAACTGATGTGGAATTATCTTGCAACTTTCAATTGAAATTAGTTAAGTTTGTTCAAATGCTGTAATCGTTTACAAGTTACAACATTCGGTTTATCTACTTGTACTTCACCGTCGCGTCAACTCCAAATATTGGGTCTTCGGTTCGAGTATCTCTTCTGTTCTACGCTTAACGTGGAAAGTTTGTTCTTCGTTTTGAAATAAATTTTGCTGGTGTTTGCATACGCTCCAGGAACAACAGGAACAATATTTCTCAAATAAAGTCGAACAAACTTTTGTTGTCCTTCGCCGTAAGTACCACCTATATATTGTTTTCTCTGTATACTTGGTTAGTATCAATGTGATTTTACCCGCAGATGACCCAGGAGAAATCTGCAAAATTAGTAAAAAAAAGAGGTCAAGACAAAACTACCGGACTGTATAAAATCGCAGCTGACATATTAAAAAAAGTCAAAACTGGCGTCGGCTTTAAGACTCAACTCTATCAATCAAAGTATCCGGTAAGACAGCTCTTACTTAGGGGTTGTCCATAAAGGATGTCACGCTTTTTCCGGCAATTTTTGACCCCCCCCCCCCCCTTGTCACAAATGGTTAGGTAAGAATGGTCCAAATTTTACCAAATGGTTTTTTTTTGCCCCCCCCCCCCCCCCCTAAGGCGTGACGTCCTTTGTGGACAACCCCTTACCTACCGAGTCATATATCTAATTATTAGTTTGAACGCATTGACAACAATTTTTTGCCTTGACTGTACCAAATTAGTAATTCATTGCACTGTTAAGTGTAAAATTTGCTAATGATTTTTTTGTTTTAACAAATAAAATTATACTCCATGATTACCTAGGTTTTTTCTGTTTATCTAATTGATATTAAAATATTAAACAGCAAAAAAAAAAAAAAAACCTTTATATTTATATAAATATTGCACTCTAATTCCTTGGTGCAAATTCCGAGGTAAAATCATTAAAAATCGCAAATAAAAATAAATGCAATGAATATTAAATGTTATTTTTAGTATAATTGTATTATATATTTTTAATATTAATTGTGATTAATATTGTTATTGTTGTTAATTATTCTGGCTGAACAATTATTTTATCTTTTATGTGCTACTCATTTAGATCTTTAACCCTTCAACGCCCATTGTAGCAGAAGTGCAACACGTTCAAAACATAATTATATTTTATTATTTTCAATATATTTTAAGTAAGTGGCGCTATCTGGTTAATCTAGAAAAAAATATCTACCAGCTGTTATTAACAACACAGCGATTTGATGAATAATCAATGTTTAGTTTCCCGCCAAATTGTGCATAGTACTTTTTGTGATAATAACGTTTATGTGCGTTTTATTTTTGACATTATATACGTAAAATCTTCGTTTATTCTTAAAAAAAAAATACTACATACTCAGGTAAGTTATATAGATTCTATATATATACACCAGCATAGATATTATTCGTTTTTATTTGAATTATACTAAAATCTAATCATGTTGCATATTTGCTACAGTGGGCAATAAATCAACGACATGAATCGTAACATTTTAAATGACGAAGAATTATTGGAACTTCTTTATAATACTAATTGGTCGGATAGTGAAGATGGTTTGGATGTTTCTGACAACGAACAAGACCATCATGTTATAAATATTCACGGTTCCGCAGTCGCAAATGGTATATGCGCTTATTTTACCATTTAATTGACCTTTCTGTTGTAAACTCGTGGTTGCTCTTCAAACGAGTAAAAGAGCAACAAAATGAAAAACCAGAAATTGAATTACCGGATTGGAGAAAACAACTGGCTTGCGGTTTGGTAAAATCTGGGCAAATAAGAGTAAGTGGACGTGGACGACCAACAACATCATTGGAAGTAAAAATTGCTAGCACTAGGCCACAGTCATTTCGCCCCACAAAAGATGTGCGTACTGACAAAACTGACCACTGGCCACAATTTTCTGACAAACGGGAGAGATGCAAAATGCCGTCGTGTAAAGGTTTCACTTACATAAAATGTTCGAAATGCACAATATATTTATGTTTGAACCGCAATAATAATTGTTTCACTAATTATCATATGTAACTATATTATGTTTTTATTATAATATTAATGCCCACTGTTGCATAAATGCTACAAGTTATAAAGTTTAAGTTAAAATAAAAAGTTATGAATTTAGATTTTTTTACTTATTTTTTTCGAATTCCTGGTATTTTAATCCATGTATATAAATTTTAATATACAAATTTAAAAAAATTGGGTACTGAAGGGTTAATTATTCTAAAATTTATTTGAATTAAAAATAAATACAAAGATGATGCTTAAATGTACAATGTAACTCTATACCACTGTATACATTCTTACCTACGAAATATTTTATTTATATTTTCTAGAAATATGTTGACTGTTTTGTTTCAGAATAAACAACTGTTGAACGCTGTTTTAATGAATGTTTTTAAATGGGAAAAAGTAATAGATGTACTGGTTGACAAAACTGATGTGTTAAAAGAGAACAATATGAATCTTGAATTAGTATATGTACTTATTACTGAACTGATGTGGTCCAAATTTGGATTAAAAGGCAGTGCCAAAAATGTTATCGCTGTTCAAAAATACAAACCTATTTTTGATCAACTAATAGAAATGTATGAATTGGAGAAATTAAGTACTTCTTTATCTCCAAAAGGTAAATTACTTGGCTATTAATCTTACTTGCTAATATTTTAAAATCAATGACTCAGATTAATTAAGTTTTAATACGTAAACATTAGGGTGTTCCTTAATTTTTGATTTTAAAATATGTTTGGTCTCACCCCCTAATTTTGTGCCTATATGTACAAAAACGAACTACAAAAAGTTTTGGTTCGATCAGATAAGGTTAACCCGTGCCGACTTGTGATTTAAGTTTGAACTTACTACATTTTTCAATATTTACGAAAATTTTCGACATTTTTGTAAATATTTCATTAACCTTTAGAAATATTGATATTTTTAATACTACATATTTTAAAGTAAATTAAATTTGCTATAACTTTTATTTTATTACATTTTTTCATATCTCTAATGGTTCGTGAATTATATTGATTTGACTCTAAAAAAACACGATATCTTTGGAAATACGAGCAACATAGTAACGATTAATTATAATAAACAATGTTATAGAATAATTAATAATTATGTTAATGTTTTATAATATATATTAAAAAAATAAAATATTTTTATCATAAAAAAAAATTCTATAGAATAATGAAAATTAATATTGTTGTTGTAAGGTGCTTTTTTTACAATCTGGATAAATTTTCCGATGTTCTTGTACACATTTTAGTATAAATTGTTTTTGTTCTTCATCTAATGTGAGTGTAGAATTGTATTCTTCCATCAACTTCACGGCTCTCTCTGCAGTATCGTTAACTATTTTTAATGAATTAATAATTTTTTTACCATTTATGTAACTTTCACTAGATTCCCAAAAAGTCGGATCATGTTTTAAGAATCCGTCATCAATGTTAAATCGGGAAAATAGTTTTAAGCTTTCTTCTGTTATAAATGCGTCAATATTTTTTTCTGTAAAAATTATAATATTAAATATAATTAATTGCTTATTTTTTATTTTATGAATTATTAAACGTATTCAATATATTTTTTAAACTTAATGTTTATTTACTTACCAATAAATTTATCATCTATTTGGTTTGGTTTAATTATCAATCGTTTGGCCGGATATTTTGTCGCTTTTTTTTTTTAAGGCTTTTACCATCTGACGCTTTACCTCTAGTGGTATTGAATCATCAAAGAAAGATAATGCAGCAGCCTCTTCAGTTAAATACCACAAATGGTTGCATAATTTTTGAATTGATACTCTAGATATTTCTCTATCAAATACTTCATATAATTTCATATCTTTTATAAATTGTAAGTCTTGATTTGGGGACTTATTTGGCAATGGACAAGTAAACCAAGCTTTGACGTAAAATTTAATAATAAAAACACAAATTTCACCGATTGCTTTTTTTGTTAAGTCGGAAATATTGTATTGGCTTCTAAACAAAAATATTTTTAAGCAATAAATTGCTCGTGCCATCCACCGGGCTTGATGCATGGCTCCGGGAGGATGCATTTTAATTTTATTTTCCAAATTACCGCCAATAAAAATAAATATTAACTCCAAAAATTCACGATAATCTCCACGAGGCTGTTTAGTTTCTAATTTACTTTTAACAAAATTCAGAATATCTTCTTTAACATTTTCTAAAGCCACGCCACATGCCTGATCTTCAATTCCGATGTTATATTTGTTAATATCTAATTTATACCATTCTTTTTGAAAATTTTTAAATAATGGAATGGCTGGGCTTGATGTAACTTCTGGTATTTTAATTTCAAAAACAGATCTCAAAATTAGCTCATAAATATGATGCCTACAAGGAAGATATAATAGGTCTTTACCGAGTTTTTGTTCAATTAAAATACATGCTCCATTTAAGCGTCCTGTATTGGAAGCAGTTGTATCAAAACACAATGCCTGAACAATATCACATAATCCCCATTCTTGTAATGCATTACACACAGCTGCAGCCTGTTCTTTGCCTGTCGACCGCTCAAGTTGCGGAACATTTATAATTTGCTCGATATTCGTACTTGTTATCACAATTGGTAGTCGTTCTACAGTTGTATTTCTCATTTTAGTGTCTGGTAATAATTTCCCATCCCAATGTACAACCACGTAATTAGGTGCAGATTCTTTAAATCGTAATTTAATTAGTTCACTGCGCTCGCGACGATATATTTCTCGACACCTATGTATAGAAGTTTGATTTATAACATATTCCTCAACATTCAAATTTAAGGCTTCTAAAGTAGCTTGAAGAACATATACTGCATCCCGTATGCTTAACTGGCACCTATCTAAAGCTCCGGCTAGTTTTGATGTAATAAAATTAATTTTTCCTCGGCATTTTTTTTTTTCTGGAGGGGGCTCTATTTCTAGTGAAATATTCATCTCTAATTCTGACGAATCACTTTTTTCTGGACTCTCATTTTCTGAAGTACTATCAAATTGAATAAAATTTAATGACGAAGTTGAGGGACGATCTTTATTATAATTATCTTTTCTATTTGATTCATTTAACTTTCGTTGAACGTTCTTATTTTCTTTTACTGTTCCTGTAATATCTTTACCTAAGAGACATCCTGGACGCCCGGGCAAACGTTGGTTCAATAAAAATTGTCTATCAACGTCAATTTTTATTAATTTTAAAGCATCGGAATGAGCAATATCGAATAATAAATTTAATTTATTTTTAAAATCGTATTCTTTTAATCTATATGACTCACCTACTTTTGTAGAATTTTTTTGGAGACTGCGCCATTCATTATATAATTTAATTAATTTGTCAATGCAATGTTGAATCGCTCGAATAGGAATTCTTGCTTTTTCCCAAAAAATACAACATTCACGCACAGCCAACGCTGCACTTTCCCTAACAACAAGGTTAACAGTTCGCATATTGTAAAAGAATACTGAAAGCATTTGACCGTTTGATGGAAGCTTGGAACCGTGAATTTGTGTCTCTTCAGACCCGATTAAAAATATTTGATAATCACTTCTCAGTTTTTTTGACATTTTTTTATTTATAATAATACAAAAACGGGATCAATTTGAAAGCATACAACGACAAACGACGGTAAATGTTAGATCTTCACTAAACAGCTATTACGATCAAACTAACATTAATAATAAGGTACAATTGTACCAAAATAAGAACCAGACTTATCTTGCTATTAAAACGTAATATCAAAATAATTAACCATACGAATAGGTACTATCTAATCTATTGATATTTAATTTTTATGTACGGAAATATAGAGAAATAATTAGGTGAAAGAGATTAGATTAATACATTATTATTGTGAACATTATACTTGTATTGTGATTGTTATATTACCAGCGATAATATGAAGGCAAAAATACATAAAATAACTTTATAGAAAATTTCATATGGGAGTTTTGTAACAATTATTTTAGCCCGCACAATAATTCATAATTATGAAAAAATACCTAAATTGTGTTTTTTTGGAGTCAAGTCGAAATACTTCACGAACCATTGGAGATATGAAAAAATGTAATAAAATAAAAGTTATAGCAAATTTAATTTACTTTAAAATATGTAATATTAAAAATATCGATATTTCTAAAGGTTAACGAAATATTTATGAAAATGTTAAACATTTTCGTAAATATTGAAAAATGTAGTAAGTTCAAACTTAAATCACAAGTCGGCACGGGTTAACCTTATCTGATCGAACCAAAACTTTTTGTAGTTCATTTTTATACATATAGGCACAATATTAGGGGGTGAGACCAAACATTTTATGATATTTTTTTCCCATCATCTATAGCTAAGGAACACCCTAGTAAACATAATTTAACACAAATGCAGGTATTATTTAGGGAGGTCAAACATGGACTACAGCCATATTAAGTACTCTGGAGGATAAAAAATTATACTTTTTTCTAGTATATGTTTGATATTAAATTGTTTTGTACACTATTTTTATCTTTCTTGTAAACTAGTTCCTAATATGTATATGTTGTATTTAAATTTACTTTTCAGCTTGGAAACCTCGGTATTTTCGTGTAAATACATTAGTTACAACAGTAGATGATGTCATACAAAAATTGGCTAAACTAAAATTTAACAAATTAAAAACACCAAAAACTTATGCTGAATTTTTGGAGTTAATCAAGTCTGAAAAATTCAAAAGAAACACTTATGTTCAAGATATACACATTAAAGAATTATTGGTTTTTAATTCAAAAGTAAAATTTTATAATCTAGAAGACTATAAAAATGGATCTTTAATCATTCAAGATAAAGTAATGTTGTTATTGTTAATATTGTATTATTATTTATGTTAGATTTACCATGACCTAAAAATTTTTTTTTATATTCTGTTCATAGGCCAGCTGTTTGTCCTCATATTTGCTTAATCCAGAACCAGGATGTACCGTTTTAGATATGTGTGCTGCACCTGGTATGAAGACTTCCCATTTAGCAGCAATAATGAAAAATGAAGGGTACATAAATTTAATGATTTAAATAAAAATAAACCTATACTTGAGTCGGAATATGACCAGTTGCGCATTCAAACCAACTTCCTCCACCGCACCGCACGCTGTTATGGCCTCTTCTACTTTTACATAAAGAAGACATACAACATACAGCTGCGCGTAACGGACGCTAAACGGTCTGCTACCCGGTCATGATCTTATTCCGAGTCAAGTATAATGTGTGATATTCGATGGCAATTTTTAATTTGTTATACATTAAAAGTTAAAACTATTGTTCTTCTTTTTTACTAAAGGCTTTGCCTTGTCGTTGCAAAATACTATTGTATACATTATTTTTAACTAGTAATATGATTTTCAATAATTGTATAGGAAACTGTATGCAGTCGATCGTTGTAAAGAAAGGTTCATTTTATTAGAAAAAATGATGGAAAAATATAATGTAAAAAACGTAGAAACATATAACATGGATGCGATAACTTTTCCGTATTATGAAAATGTGAATTACGTTTTAGTTGATCCCTCGTGTTCTGGCTCAGGTGAGATATTTTTTTTTTTATAAAATGAGTTTTGTACCTATGTTTAATTTTTTTTTCTGTGCAAGGCTTTGACAAGTTAATAATAATAAGTTACTGTATTGTAAATACTTTTAACGTATTTGTAACAAGTAGACACCAGAGGTGTATTTATAGTGGGCATGTTCAACAGGTGTGCCTGCCACCAAAAAGTTGACAGCCGGGACAGTATTTTATTTTAACAAATACATTTAAACACGTGACTTTATTTAATAAATTTGTGATAAAGTATTTTTGATAAGCGTTGCGTCCGGTTGCGTTGTTTATCTGCCACTAGGTGTGCAAACATTGCTGACAATAATCACTTCAGTGGTGGGCATGTCCCTAAGACCAAAATTGAACAAAAATTGGTACTCTTAAGCTCTGTAGGTACAAATTACTCTTTGCTGGAGTAGTGTTTTTTTCTGTTCAGCCCCTCTCTTCTCCCTAGAAAAAATCCTAAACACACCTCTGGTGAATAAATACACAAATACACTACTTGCAATTAAATTTGAAAGTATTTAATATTATATTACAACTGCTAACTAATATTCTGTTTTTAGGAATTGTTGATAGAGTTCGAAATGATTCTGTCAAGAATGATGAAAATTTTCAAACAAGGTTAAAGAAATTAGCTAATGTCCATGCACAGTTGCTAAACCATGCTTTAAAAAGTTATCCTGATTTAGAGCGATTAGTTTACTCTACATGTTCAGCTAACGTTGAAGAAAATGAAGCTGTAGTTGATGAAGCGTTATCGTTAAATGGCAATTTCAAACTTTTAGATGTTTCCAAATTGATAAGAGGATGGAAAAATAAAGGAGTTACTGGTTATGATTGTTCGGAAAAGTGTCTTAATGCTGTTCCTAACTTTGATTGTACAAACGGATTTTTTATTGCTGTTTTTGTACGCCGAGACTTTGAAGAAAAAGACATAGATGATAAACATGAGTCAAATATGAATGAATCAGATATGGAAATCGATAACAATTCATCTGTTATTACGAAAGAAGAGAAAAGTGATAACGTGCTAAAATGTGCTAAAAAAATTAAAAAACCTAGTAAAAACAGTGTAAAACTTTCCAAAAGATCAAATACTGATATTACTTCTCAGTTAAACAATAATGTTGACTTGGATATCTTGCCATCTGTGAAAACTGAGAATTTACAATGGGAATCAAAGAAAACAGCCAAATCAAACGAATCTAAGAAAAATAAAGAAATTAAGTTGCCAATCACTTCTGATGTTAAAAGTAAGAATGCAAAAAGAAGATTGAGACGTGCAAAATTAAAACAGTATATAGGAAAGCGTAAAACTCATTAAGAATGACATTTAATTTTCCACATTGAAGTACCATTAATTTTTTAACTATTATAAATTTTTGTTTTATAATTGTATTGTATTTTTCTTTCTTGACAATGATTATAATTTGTACTATTTAAAATACCAATTTTAATTTCTCAATTGTGTTGTTGTATACTAGAGTATTTAGGCCTAAGGCTTGTTGCCCGTAAGATAGGAATTGAAAAAAAGATTGAAATGAATTATATGTTTACTAAGTGTAGATTAGGACAAAATGAAAAAATTGAACTGGCAATAAAATCAGTACAGTGGTATTTTGAAGGGATCATGTCATTAGACACAGTTTCTTCTGAATTTTACACTGAATTGCTTCATTTGTTATTAAGAATAAGCTATTCATAGATAAAAAATAAAGGTAAGGTAGACCTGACGTATGGTTTTTGTTTTTTTTTGTTTTCATGAGTATATTTGTAATTGGATTAAAACACTGGAAACCACAATAATTTTGTTCATGTTGTTAGCTTTAAAACTGTATTATGTTGATAGAATGATGATTATTAGTTTGTCTATTTATTTATGTACGTTTTAAAAAGTCTGTGTTATAACAAAAACCATTGCCAAGCTATGTATAAACTAATATTAAACAACTAATCCTATTGCCATAGTAACAAAAAAAAAACAAAAAAATAATAAATTAGTGAATATAATTTGTTTTAAAAATGGCTGTAAGTATTATCATATTATACCTATGTTTATTTTATTCGCATAATTATATCAACCCAAATAAAACAATGCTGTATGTAGGATTTAAAACCAACTACAATTAAAGAAGCTTTAGCAAACTGGCAATCAAAAAACAAAGAACAGATTACAGAGGCTACGTACGTGGGTTTGCAATTTCAGTGGCCACCAATCGTTAAGATGGATAAAAATTTGTCAATTTTAACTAAATGCGAGTACGTTTGATGAAAAACAAATCAAGTATTTAATCATTCTTTGTTCACACATTCACACAAATTAGAATAAAATATGTACCATACCTACGTAGTACGAGTTTACCTAAGCAATAATAAAAAACCTAAGCAATGTAATGATGATCTACTTATGGGTCGTTAGTGCAGTTGTAAAACGATACTTCAGATGGCCAATAGATGTACCCAATAGCTAAAAATTTATAATTATTTTCTGCAACTCTAAAAGTTGAATCCTTCTATCTAAATACCTAATTGCTTTTATTACACAGTTGTAACATAATCATATAGAATACTTGTATTACTGGCATTAGACGTGGAATGCACGCCTATAGTTATATAGATGTATTTTTTTTTTAAGAACATTTGATCTAAACTGTAAAAGCTTAACTAACGCATTCAATTCCTGAAGATATCTATTGTAACTAAACTCTAAAAACAAAATTCATTTAACTCCTTATGTAATGTAAAAAAATTTTAATCATTGTTTAAAAGCATAATTTTGCTTTTTTTTGTGTCAAAGTTTGCCTAACCATTAGATTCGTTCTAAACAATTTTCATATTCACTTTTATCAGTGTGTTATTGTTGTTTGATGTAGAAAACTATCATTAAGTACAAACATGATTGAAAAAATAAATGGCCTTGCGTCTCTTAGAAACTTGAAAGTATTATCACTGGGGCGTAACAATATTAAAAGTTTCTTCGGATTGGACACATTAGCCGATACTTTAGAAGAATTATGGATATCATATAATATTATTGACAAAATGAAAGGTGTACTCGGAATGCATAAACTCAAAGTATTATACATGTCTAATAATAATGTCGATGACTGGAGTGAATTACAAAAGCTTAATGAAATGGAAAGCCTTCAAGATTTAGGATTCGTTGGTAAAGCGGTTCTTAAGAATACTAAAAATACGTATTATTAGGTTGGTAATAATTCATTAATAATTGCATCATGTTCCCTAGGAAATCCATTGTGTGAATCTATGGATGAAGCAGTTTGGCGAAGCGAATGTATTAAAAAACTTCCAAAAATAGCAATATTAGATGGGATTCCTACAGTGGGGAAAGAATAAAATTTGTTGTATAAAAAATATTTAATTTTTGTCGGAACTGGAAATGAACAATGGGAAAATCGTACAGAGTACAGATTATAATAACATCATGTATAATATAATATAGTATTGAAATTAAAACTACTAATTAACGAAAAATTTTACTCTTGAAAATATTTTTTCTTTTTTTTTTTTTAAATAATGCTTATTTTAAAAACCATTCTAATTATGTCTTAGAGTAATAACAAATGAACAATTCAACAGCAGCCCTATATCCTTTCTAAACTCTACTTAAAAAAATAGGTACAAATTTTCACAACTAAAACAATAACATAAACTGAAGTGAACAAAAACTGTTTTTTTAAGTGGCCTTTACTGTTTTTACAATTAACGATACCTGTATATTATGTGCTTAACGCTTAAGCTTATATTACAATTTCAAAACTTTTAGGAAAATTGATGTTTTTATCAAAAAAAAAAAAAACTATAAAAAAGTAAGAAATTTTAAAACTTTTTATAGTAGACATTATAAAAACCAAAAATGGTTGGAAAACCCCGACGACTGTAATATTGTATTGTTCTATGTTTTACAAAACGTGTTTGCACGTTTCAATTTATTTGGTTAGTTTTGGTTAAATAATATTGTGAGGGGAATAAAGAAAAATGTTTTAAAACTCGTTTTCTGTATATTTCACCGTTGTTCGGGTAGTTTTTCGGCTATAATTTTTGAAGAATGAAAAGTATCGAGTGACGAACTGCAGCTACCAGGAACCACCGGGTATACACCGGAGAGCGTACAATAGAGATAGGGGGACAACACACAAAAACACGGACAAATTTATACATATATATATATATAATTTTTACTTAATAAATAATATTAATAACAATATTACAAATAACGACAGCAGAGAACGTATAGTGTTTTTTGCGAAACATTTTTCTGATGTTTTTTATTTTCTCGGTAGGCACACACCTTAAACAGGCGCGCATGACATACTTATTATAGCATAACCTAATGTCATTATGACTAGACGCTGAGCTCACACACACAACACAACAATAACCACCGTGTTGAGACGATGTAAGTGGATGTTTTAAGGGCAGATACGAGGATGTCATAAAGGGGCGGCGGGGCAGTTGATTTTTACAAAGTTACTTGGCCAGAATACGTAGTAGTTGCAAGTCCCCCGGTAAAAAAAAAGTAAACAACAATTTTTCAAGTCCAAAAAAAATTGTACGATTGAAAACGACGTTTATCATGATCGATTACGAGGATTTCCGAGAAAAACGTATTTTGAAAGTGGTGTTTTTTCTTTACTCGGTAAACATTTTCCCCAAAAACATATTATTTATCACCTTATTGGAAAAACCGTCGCGCGTCTATACAGTTTTAGGTGGTTTACGTAACTGTTACATTAAGTACCACCGTTTTTTTTTTTGCAAAATTTTCAATCAAAATAAAAGTAACACCCAAATAATCGCCTGCATTGCCCGTCCCTTGTATCCGCCCTTGGGATATTGTACACGGAGGGTGTATAGTTAACATAAATATCATAACACCTAATTATTACTTTTCCGGTCCCCGGGTAAGAACCGTAGCGGATCCTGCCCGCAGTTACATAATAATAATAATAACAACAATAAGGGTCGACGGGGGGGGGGGGGGGGGGGGGCCGGTCAGTGCAGGTAAACCCCGTCAATCGGACTGACGGAACGGCTGTCGAGGTCGGGACCAAGTGTACGCGGCGGCGCCAGCGCGGACGGACAGTCGGGCCACGAGCGGCAGTATCGATTCCTTGGGTGGACGGCACACGTTCTTGCCATTTTCCGGGCAACACAAGTCCGGCAGGCAGTCCACCGTCGACCTGCACTTCCGCGGGAACAGGTCGTAGCGCTTGGGCGGCGGCGGGCTGCACTGCAGGTACGGGCTCCTCGACCGCAGGCCTGCGAACACGATTCCGGTGGGTCCAATGGCGTTATCCAGTACCCGTTAGTGTCCTATGGGGTGGTTACGGATCATCCCCGGAGTTTGCGGGGATTTTCTAATATTTTTTTTCGATGGTCCAAAAATGATCTGAACTAGTCTACTTTTTAGTATAAATCTCGAGCTATAGCGTCAAAAGTTTGTTACGTTTGTTTAATATGTATGAGCACATCATCCTCGCGGCCCGAAAGACCGATGTTCCTCCTCCATATTCCTAACTCCTATCGTTAAAAGTATTTTTTGGCGTTTGTTCCAATCGTAGATTTTTAAGTTTTAAATATGATTTGAGACGTACTTAGGTAAAATAAATATTTTTCACATCTATACACCACCTAGGTAGAGTCGGTTTTAAAACGGTGTTATACGCAACAAACAGTGCGTTTTTTTTATACACGAGGAAATTACTTTTCGAACATAATATTAATTAATTTACATATAGGTAAGTATACATTTATACGGGTTGCACCCAGTTACATACACATTAATGGATTTTAACCGTAGGTACCTGTTATATATATTAAAATAAACAATGACGGATAGATAAAACTAAACAGTGCTCAAAAAGACGTCACGTTGACAATATATACTTGTAATTAAAAAAAAAAAAAAAAAATTCACTATGACTTATTCAGTAAACGTTATTATGATAATAGTACAGTTTTCACAACGCACACTGTTATCGTCATAGAACTTTCATTATGGATTCATGTTGTATGCAAATTTTCATTATACATGACAGTATAACATAACGTGGGTTAGGTTAAGTTTAAGTGTGATTATTAATTATTGATTATATTTTGGTAATTGGGATGATTATAATTTACGAACAAACGGCGACAATCGTGAAAAATGTTTGAATTACTTTTGGAGCTGTTTTTGACAATGCCGACTTAAGTATTTTGAGCACTGCGTTATATTTGTACAATCGATATTATATCTAATGATTTTGACTATTACAGATGCGCTATTACGTGAAGAACTAAAACGACTTACAATAACTTACCGTTATATAGGGATTGTTTGTACTAAAAAATACAAGTGCTTGCCATTTTCTTTGAATTCAATTTATAAAAATAGTTAATAGCCCATGGTTAGATTAGTTGATGACGTTCATCCACGAGCTATGAGCTCGCGCTAGGGCTTTGTGCATTTTCATTAAATAAAGTTTTTGTCATTTATTTACCTAACTCCTGTGTTTTTTGTGGCTTACTTATTATTCTAACACACCCAAAGTGTAGTGGCCACTCCGTTTCACTAACCCACGTGATCCCGTCTTTTTTTTAGTGAATCTATGCGTTACAACCTATTCATCGTATAAATGTAAGTACGAGTACAATAGTTTGTTTGTATTTTTAAAGCATGTTCATAATAAAGGCAGCTATTGTATTTTGTACCTGGCTGCAGAGACAACAGTAAACATTATTGTTTAGGTAATTATTGTTTTGGAACTCGAGTGAAATTATAATAATAATAAAAAAAAAAAATAGTTTGTATTTTGTTTAGTGATAAGAGTAAAAAAGGCATACTACTGAGATATTGATGAATCATTATTGAATGATATGAAATAAATGTTATAAAAAAAAGTACTGATAACTCATATAAATATTTGTCGAATGATTGTGATTTTTGAGTTTTTTTGTTCGTTTAAATAAAAAAAAATTAAAGTATCATAAAAACCAGTTTAATACAGCAACTGTCATAATCACTGCAATATTATTTTCGAAACTTACCTATTGTTTTGTTTTAGTCCTGTAAAGGTAATAAATAGGTAATAAAAGGTATTTTTTCGTATTTTTGAAATTAATTTTCCGTATAATCGAAAAATCCATAAATAGATCCATCAATATCTACATCGATTCTTCGTATAATTTAACATGTTAGGTTGTGAGTAGATTATGGTGAGTATTTTACTCAAATTGAATGTAATATAGTGAATAAGGACCAATCTAAATTTAATTTCTCCGTTAATTGTTCTATGGATAGACGTAATTAATATCTAAGGTCTGACTAATGGTATATAATATACAATGGTATATAATATACACACCATTTACGACACATAGTTGGCAATATTACTTTCCGCAAAACGGGATTGTTAAACCAATTTTATTATTGATTTTAGTAAATTTTGTTTATAAATTTACTGAGCTTTGATACAATAAAATATACATTATGTACGTTGATTTTGAAAAATATGTAAATTAAAGAGTAATCTATGAGTTGTACAATACAATTTTATTAATACATTTTTGATACGCAGCCTGAAACTTCAAGTACGAATTTTTTTTTCGAAATTATTGAATACAACACAGACAACAGATAACAGATTTTGTTTTTTTTTACCACATTAAATTTTTAGATTTTAAATAACGAAATAGCGTTAGTTACGAATTTTTGATGAAAAATAAATCACGGACATGACAAATTTTTCCCCAACCGTAAAATGAATGCGGCTAACAATTTTTGAAATTTTTTAGTTGCAAGTAGGTACTATAACTGTATGTTGCCTATCTTTTATAGAAATAATTTTCAAAATTTTTTCTGGAAAATCAAAGTACCTAATTACCTACCTATTGAATTAAAACGATAAAGAATTTGAAAGTCTTTGAAAATAATTGCAAAGTTCTGTATTTAGCTCAAACATTTTAGAACTATAATATCTAGATTCGTAACAGAACTGTGTCTACTTATTTAAAGATTGTGTGAAAATTTAAACTTAACACGTTGACCGCCACGTGCCCGCCGGCGGTCATCTGGCTACTGGTGATAACACTAAAAATGTGGTCGCCGGGTGCCACGCTACCCTATTACCTATACGCCATGTGACCGCGGGCTGTCACGTTCTTGTATATTTTCAAATAGACTTTATTATACTGGCGCTGAAGTGATGATACGTATGATATTACCATTGCATAGAGAAGAAAATTTTACATCGAACGGTATATTTTTGACCTCTATTGGATTTAATTGCTTTAATTTTTTTTTTTTTTTTATTATGTATGATGGATTTTTAAATAATTAAACATGTCAAAATTAAAAGATAAAAAAAAAAAATACTAATTTACATGGTGTATATTAAAACAATTTATACAGGTATAAATTTTACAAGTTCTACAAAATGTTGAAACTTTTTTTACTTCTCTAGAATACTAGAATACTTCTCTACTTCTCTTCACTAGAATTACTAGAATTATCAATTTCAAGTATTTGATTTATTAGATCGTCATTTAGTTTAGCCTTTTTAGCACGAGAACTCATCATTAAAATTGTTTTCACAAAAAAAAATATATTTTTACACGTAAAATGTGGTGTGACCGCCGGTAACCACTTGGCGTATGATTAATACGAGTATTAACAGGACGCCAAGTGACCGCCGGCTACCACTTTAAATTAGTGCTATAATCTTATTGGCGAGACAAAAATAAGAATAACGATATCGGCTTCGTGAATTTCCGATGATTAGTTCTATAAATATCGAAAATAACATTTAATGAATAACTCTATAAAAACACTGTAGCCTTCGGCGAAAGATTATCAAATGCCCGCCGGCGGGCACGTGGCGGTCAACGTGTTAAAAGTATCATCATTTTGGAAGTAATCGTCAAAGAAAAAATTTTT